>JAIUZE010074048.1:0-106522 GCA_022085475.1 Heliosperma pusillum
GCTAGTACTTAAGCTGGCTCCCTTCCCAAAGCGGAACTCTTAGGATGCCATGCCCCGACTTGGGGATAAGCCCCCCAGGCCCGGGACACAAAAGCTATCAAGCGGCGAACATATACTCGTTAAAGATAGTACGGGCCTATCACTGTCATGGTCCAAGATACTCATTTAGAATTAGAATGGTCAAGACGCCATATACTCGTAATTCTCTATGGGTACTTAGTCAACACGACATATATCATAACAATCAAACAGTCACGGGAAAAAACTTCCTATCATGTGACTAATTGCACATAAATCATATTCAAATATCATATCGCCTCATATCTACTAAGGCTCATTCATTCATTCATTAAATAAAACCTTACCTGAAGACAAATCCCCGACCCGAGTCCCGCGACGGGTCATCAGTCAAAACGGGGCGGACTAGATCTTAGTTTGACCAAACCCGTTTGGTCAAACCGGCTAGAAACAGAGTCTTTACCACATAGACTTGATCATAAAAATCATCATATTCATTACATGTTATTTTATTAAAACTTCTAACATGTGAATTATTTAATCTTACTAAAACCCGCTTGACTTAAAGGATGTCAAATTAAACTATAATCTCGTATTATAATTTCTAACATGTGAGGAATTATAATATTATGAAAAATACTTTTAATTAAATAATTTACTTATTAAAATTTCCCACTTGCTAAATATTACAAAACACGATAAAATAACAATAAACTCAAAACCGTCACAAGTCCAAAGAGGGAACTCATGGGCTGATTTGGGCCGGACCTAACACGGGCTTGGACTGGGCCCACGGGCCTGGTTTGGGCATGTTTTGGGTCGATATTTTTAAAACTGTTTCTTAATATTTCCCGCATGCTTAACATATTTAAAACCCGTCAAAACAACAACAAAACAATCAAGTATCGACACAACCCAAAAGGACCAACCCCGGACCAATCCAGACCGGCCTGGACCGGGCCTGAACCGGCCTGGTTTGGGCTGGTTTTCCAGCCACCCTACACGGTTCTACCAACAACAAATACCAAATTATTTCTAACATGTTTTAATTAACAAACATCCATTTTTAACAATCAATTTAACCATCATTCATACAAAAATCATGGTTATAAATAAATCATCCAAATATGTCAAGAACACTAAACATGTTAAAAATTCCATACACCCTAATAATCATCACTACTTATCATGTTACTACCAAAAACCGTAAATAACAATAATATGAACTAAAGCAAAAGATACAAAGGTATGTAACATTAATTCGTCGACTAACTCGGAATCGTTACCTTAGCTAGCAAAATCAAGTAGCACCAAAAATAAGAAGTAAAGAAAAACCCGCCTACTAATCTTCTCCTAATATATACGAGTCACCAAACTCGTCTTCAAAATCTTCCCCTATAAGAAATGACAAGAATAATATTGTTAGAATTAAAACTTGATTTTCCATAATTAAAGTGTTGAAAACGGTTTTGTCGGAATTGAAAATAAACCGTACTTGAAGATGGAGAGCGAAGAGGAGATTCTAGAAATATAAGTTAGGACGGATTTGAATAAGTAACGAAGGTTTTGTGACGATTTTGCTCAAGAACGACGAAGAACGATGAAGAACGATGAAGAACGATGAAGAACGATTAAAGAAAGTATTAATTAGATCTTAAGTTGATTTAGTGTAAAATGAAAAGATAGTTAGTGAGTAAGTGGGAGATTGGGCCGTGTAAATATAGAGGAATTATGGAGTCGGGTTTAGAAATTGTTGTTACGGGATTGACTCGGGTTTAATAATTATATTACGATAATTGATTAGATATAATTATATATTAAGTTAATTAAACCAAATATCTAGATATTATGTTATTGTAATGAAAAAGAAAGAAAATATCTAGTCCTATTAGAGGAGGAAGAGCCGTGTGATGTTAGAAGAAAATGGGTCTGTTTTTAAACGATTTGCGTAAATTAATTTGACGGATCGATAAAGTAACAAATATCTTAGATATTCGTATTAGTTAAATCGAAAGAATTAAAAGATCTAAAGTGAGTGGAAAAAGATGACATGGGGCGTGTGACTCATGCCAAAGTCGGGTTTCGGGTTTGTTTCGGGATTTAAGATGACTCGGGAATAGTTAAATGACGTTCGGGGTTAAACCGTAAAAGTTATTCTTTAATTCCGAATAAATTCAAAATAATTATATTAAATTATCTTAAATTCAAATAAATCTTAATAAATTAAAATAAATAAAATTTATTATTTTTCAAATATATTTTCGGTCTTTCAAATTACGGGGCGAGTCGGAAAAGTCAACGAAAGTCAAAGTCGACTTAAAAGTCAAGAAAAGTCAAAGATGACTTAAAACGGGATTTTCATGAAATCTCGCGGAAATTCCAAATACGAACTCGGAAATTCCGAATACGACTCGAAACAATAAATTCTATTTTAAAACTTAAATTTGCTGAAAAGTATCCGTAAAATATTTTCACTAGAAAAATTGGGTACTTTTCGGGTTTTACATATTGTAAGGTAGAACCTCCTTAGACTGGTACATCCATACCCAGTCTCATTTAGGTGTGTGTAGTTCTCCTTGTGATGTGTGTCATGTCAAAACGCATAAGTATAGTTCTCATTTCATTTCTATAAGCATTGCATTCATGATTCACTAAGATTTGAAGCCTTTTTCACTTTAATTTACCCCTCAAAATTAGCCCCTTCATACAATTGCTTCACAAAATAATAGCTACATATAAAAACTGTCTACCTTTTGAGCTAGTAGCTAGAATATGGTGTATGGGTGCTCTTTCGAGAAGATTTGTTCTTATCTGTCAAAGTGAATTTGGAAGAACGAAAAAGTTCAAGAAGTGAAGTTGTGTTCAGAAAAAGAAAAGAAAAGAAAAAAACAGAAGAAAAATAGAAAAGAAAAAAATGAGAAAAGAAAAAGAGGAAAAAAGAAGAAATAAAAGAAGAAGTTGTGAGTATCTCCTCAAAATGTCAAATCAATAGAAGGAGTTTACCCTTATGTTTCGTGTGTAATAAGCCAATTGTTACTTCTGGCCTCATCTTTTGTTTTGTGGGAAATTCACCGGAAGTTTGGATTGAGTATCCATTTATCATTGGTCAGTTGCTAGCTCATTCTAATCTTCACATGACCATAACTGTTTGTCCACCTTTCGCCCATTTCCCAAAGCCTTCTTCTCATTTTTCGGCTTCTTTTCTATGTGCATTTTTATCTTTGACTTGTGTTTTGAATTGTTTACCATATTAGACTGCGGACACATTTTCATGAGTCGTAGATAGGTGAGTGTGTCAAAAACATTTACACAAAAAGAAATCACATTTTACATACATTGAGTGTTCGAGTGTACCGCGAGAGTCCATTTGTCAAAAGATCATGCAAGAGCCAAAATTCTGTAGTGAAATTCTTTGTGCTACGCCGTTATGTAAATCTCAGCCATGTTTATGTATCATTCTTGCCAACGTTGCTTTTGGGTTATGATTCATTATGTTTCCAAAGCTTTATGTTGAGATTTGTTTCCTGATGGTGTAGTAGCCAATGCTTGCAACCTTGTCCTGGTATTGTTTGTTATGTTTGCTTGAGGACAAGCAAAGGTTTAGCTTGGGGGAGTTTGATAAGTGAATATTTGTATGATTTTAACCCCTAGTTTAGCTCGGTTTTGTATGTCATTTGTGCTTTGTTAAGCCATTTTATGAGCTAATATCAACTTCTAGGCGAATTCCTGTGTTCTAACTTGTTTTGTAGGGAAAGTGACGTTTCTACGCCCTTTTTCTATATTCCCGATCATTTGCCTAGAACCCTAACGATTCAAAGAAGAAAGCTTGATCATGTGTAAGGCATTTCAAGAAGGTTCACTAACTTAAGAGAGAGAAGAAGCAAAGACGGTTTCGTAGTTGTCGAAAGACCAATCAATTAGACGGGAGAATTCATCGCTTTACATCAAATCCAAGCAACAAACCCGATTGTATAAGTCAAGGGGGATGTTGTAAGTCAAGTCAAAGCGAAGGAAGATGAAGCGTTAGTCAAGAGCTTCCAGAAGACGACTTACCCGATCGGGTAAGTGTGTACCCGATCGGGTATTTGTGATGCTTCGTGCATTGCGGCTCCTTCATCCTATTTTTGACCTATGTATTTATTGCCCGACCTCTTCTCCACGAAACCCTAATACTATAAATAGATGCTCTAGCCTCACACACTCTCACACACTATCTTACACAATCTAATCCTATATTTCATACAATCTTCTAATTAGTTTTCTCTTTAGTTTAGTCTTCCTAGTTTAGTCTATCTTCTTCTTTTGTCTTTTGTTTTAATTCATTTCTGTCCATTTCATATCAAAACATTAGTTTAGTTCAATAAGAATTTCAATCTTTGTATCTACTAGTTGGGTTCAAGACTTGTAATTCAAAGTACGGTATTTCTATGCGAGGGATTTCTATTATTGTTATCACTTTCATCGTTGATCGTCACCTAGGTATTCCTAATTTATCTTTTGCTTATTGTTCTTTATTGCTTTCCATTTGATTGTCATTTTCTATTCATATCATTTAGATTCATTTTCATGTTGTTATAATCATAGTTTCATTTCTTAGATTGTCATATAGCGTCGTTATTATCGCCACATAGAGAGTCTAAATTATTCTCAAAATCAACTAAATATGCTTATCTTAACTTTCATTGTTAATATCAACACAACCATGAGTGAGTAGTCACCTTTCTAGGGTGTAGGGTAGCCATGTTAGATTGATTAAAATATGATAATTGGATAAAGGAAATTGTGCTTTTAAAACATTGTGTCTATGCATGTTTGGACTTTAACAATAGTTGACGATTCTTGATCACAATCTTTGACTAGTGTGGAATTCTTTTCCAAGGTAGATATAAAGGAATTGAATAGACAAAGCGTGACATAGTGGATTAACCCCTACTTCCCTAATTACATTAATTTGTTATTAGCCTAGTCTGGGTAATTTATCTTTGTTTCGGGCTTGCGACAGGCACGATCAGGAAGCTAATTTTGTGTCGAAGTAAGCTTGAAGGTTAAATTAATTGAAAATCAAAACGGGAAAATGAAGAAGAAACGGAAAAGCGGGAAAGAAATGAAGCGAAAAGACGCTAGGGAGCGTCCCTAGCAAGAGACGGGTTCACGTGCTCGAGCAAGAAATGTCATGACCTTGAAAAGACACTGAAAGTCCATAGACCTTAATTAGACTCCTCTAATTAGTTACTAAATTACTTGTTAATTTAGTATTTAATGATCTATGTAACATGCATGCAAATATAAAGACATTTATATAATAAGAAGAAATTTCCTCACATTGATATGGAGATTAAATGGGCACAACAAGAACTCCTTCTTGTTGTTCTTGAGCTATAAATATGGATGAACAAAAGCAATCTCCAAATTAGAAGACCTCCTTCAAGTTGCACCAAGATGATACCAAATAATCTACCCTTATTATTAACTAGATAATAAGATAGATAAAATACTACTAATATTAGTATATATTACTACACTAGTAATACTTAGAAAATATTAGTATTATGAGAGTTTAGTGAGAGGTTAATGTTTTAGAGACATGTATGAGAAAATAAGCAAGAATGAACTAGTGATAAATTGAACAACAATTGTCCTATTTATGGACAAGTGGGCCGGCACCTTTGATCACCAAGAGAGTGATTTTCTTCTTATTTTATTGCCATGCAAAGTGGTGGTGTGTTGTAGTGTAAGTGATGATTATGGTGTACTTGTTATGTCACTTTCACTTGGTGACTTGTGAGTATGTATAAGAACAACCATCATCACTTCCCACTACACTCAATTTTCGGAACATATGGTAACATATGGTCCATTTTGATTTTTGATATTTGTCCCACAAATACTTGTTAATTATATGCTTAATTATCTTATATAATTAAGTGTTAATTTGATCATATAACAATTATATGACACAAATAAATAAATAATATGTACTTAACATTTTAAGTGATATTTTACCATTCTATCAATATATAATGGGCCCCACAAATAAATCTTATTTTAATATGAATAAATAAGAATTAACTTAGTAATTAATCGTTAATTTACTAAATTAGTTGAGGTTTTGAGATAGAGGTAATTAGTTAATTATATTTACAAAGAGTTGTAAAATAAATTAACTAAGCATTGTGGGACCCATTATATATTGATATAATGGTAAAATATTACTTAAAATGTTAAGTACATATTTTTCATTTATTTGTGTCATATAATTGTTATATGATCAAATTAATACTTAATTATACAAGATAATAAAGCATATGATTAATAAGTATTTGTGGGACAAATATCAAAAATCAAAATGGATCAAATTATGCCTCACATGGCCGGTTATAGTAGTGTTGGTAAGGTGATGATGGTTGCTTTTGTTCATGCTCACAAGTCACATGTGATTATGACATGAATAGTAACCTAAAATCATTTCATTCAATACTACACTCTACCACTTTCCATGCGATTAAAATAAGCAAAACAAGAGCCATTTTTAGCTCACCATGACCGGCCATATTGCCTATAAAAGGGCAATATGGCTGTTCATTTTATTTGTTCAATTCTTGCTTGTTTTTCCTACATCTCTCAAAAACCCTTCTTCTTACTAAAACTCTCATAATACTAATATTTACTAAGTATTACTAGTGTAATAATATATTCTAATATTAGTAGTATAATATCTATCTTATTATCTAGTTAATAATAAGGGTAGATTATTTGGTATCATCTTGGTGCATCTTGAAGGAGGTCTTCTAGTTTGGAGATTATTATTATTCATCCATATTAATAGCTCAAGAACAACAAGAAGGAGTTCTTGTTGTGTCCATTTTATTTCCATATCAATGTGACGAAATTTCTTCTTTTATATAAATGTCTTTATATTTGCATGCATGTTACATAGATCATTATATACTAAATTAACATGTAATTTAGTAACAAATTAGAGGAGTCTAATTAAGGTCTATGGACTTTCATGTGGTATCAGAGCTAGCTTGTAGCATGCATGTTCATTTTGGACATTTTTTATTAAAGTTATAAGATAACTAATAAATCAAAAAATTTAAGTTAAAATACGATTCTGACAAACGTTTTTTGTGCATGTATACCTACTGACCTCAAAATGTTTGTGGTCAAATTTCGTGCTTATAAGGATTGATTTGCTATTTATTTTGATTTTTGGCTTTTAAACCGAGTTAACATGCATTTTATGAGTTAAAAGTTAACTAAAAATAGTTGCATGTTGATTCTGGCCAAGAAATATTAATATGATCTCACATGCATGTCTTACATATTTTATGTAAATGTCCGTGACTTTTAATTAAGTATTGCATGTTTATTGATTTTTATACGATAAAAGTCGATAATATGATATTATAATGTTCATAAAAATGAAACTTCCTTTTCTGGTCTTCAAAATTTTTGGTACATTTAACATTCTGATGTTGATACTCGTGGTGAAATTTTATAATTTGTTTCACTGTTTTACTGTATTTAATGATTTTTATTTGCTAAAACTATTAAATACTAAGTTATTTGTTCATAAAATTAATTTAAATTTTTTGAGAAAATGTTTTTTATTTTTAGAGTTCCTGGAAATGTTCCAGAATGTACAAAATTTTTGGTTTCAAATTTTATGATGTTTATATTTTATTTTGGTTTTATTTCATAATTGTTATGATTAAACCGTAATATTTAGCAAATGAAATCAAATCGATCTAATTAATGACCAACAAAATTAGTAGTGACTAATTTTGAGTTCTAAATCAGTTTAGTTAATTATTTTGAATTTAAACGAGATTTAAATGTTGATATTGATTTTTAATGGTTAAAAATCAATAAATCCCGTAAAATCGAGCTACAATGAGCATGAATGTGATTAGGCCGATTTTGGCATGAATTTTGCAGCAATTTATTTTATTTATGGTTGAATGAATGAATGTCATTTATTTAATAATTTATGCAAATTTTGTACCTAGTATGGCCTAGTTATTTTTAATCGTTATTACCCGTAATGTAAGGGAATAACGGTTTGGTTGTAATTTTATTGCGATATCGCATCGCCGGTTTGTATAATTTAATAATTTCATTTCATAGAATAAATATAAAATAGGAATTTTTATATTTTTATATTTGTAATTATTTTTAGGAATACCGGTGACTCCCTCAAGACGGTGTCATTTTGGAAGGTGTTCCAAGTGAAGAGGCAAGGGACCAAGGAGTTGGTTTCCGAATTTGTAATTACCTAGTTAATTTGATTAGCTAGATGCCCATACTAGGATTTTATTGTTGCTTGCTTGCTTTCTTTATTTCCGCTCATGCGAAAATCGTCACACATGCATTTTATTTTCCGTTATTGTCAATTCAACGTTATTCACAATTCACCGACTTAGTTCACTAATAGGGAATTAATAACTAAATTGACAAGATCTCTCACATATTTAAAAAATTGAGATTAGCCTTACCAATTAATAACACCTATGAATCCCGTGTTCATTAGGGCTACCACGCTCGTGGGTCCCTTTTAACCTCGGGTAAGTAGGGTGATACGATCACAAGCTAAAATTGGATTGGACTCAACGAGATAAGCGTTATCTTGGGACTAGGAGATGGATTTAGTTGAAATCCGTCAACCAAGAGTTCTAAAGGTAGAATTAGTCAAGTAATGACTTACCATTTCTAGATAAAAGAAGCATGCGATGACTATTTTTATTTAAAAATGGGTCTTGGAATCATTTATATAATTTAGTGAGAGATCATTATATGAATGCTAAACTTGTTAAAATGTTTTTCAAGTAAATTAACAATGAATGTTTATATATTTCTTTTTGTTTTAGTTACCATATTCGCATAATGTCGACATCATCAAACGTTGCAACCTTGGGTAAGGACTCATGGTTGAGATCCGTCATGGACAAGTGTGTCCTAAAGGATGACGGAAGTAACTTCGTTGAATGGGAGTCAACGATCAAGAGCGCCGCGTTATCCGATAACGTGCTTCGCTACTTGGTTGAAGAGCCCCCCACCGAACCCGCGCCAAGATCGTCCGCGGTGGTTCGGGCCGAATATGACCTTTATTTGAAGGTTTCTAATGACGTCAAGAATGTCTTGATTTGGTCAATCTCACCCAAACTCAAACTCCAATTGATTTCTCTCAATGCATATGCGATATTCACGAGGATCATTTCGATGTTTTCGCAAGCCCCTCAAATTCTCCAATATGAGGCGATTACGAAATTCTTTGACACTAAGCTTCAAAGGGGCCAAAAAGTTGGCCCACACGTGCTCAAAATGGTTGATCCAGCGACACCTTAGAGCGTCTAGGGTGCAATTTCCTATTCCGAAGAATTTGGTGGTGGGTAAGATCGTCCTTCATATCACTCTCACCTAAGTTTCACCCAATTTTTTAGGTGAACTCTAACATGATTGGCATGGACAGAGTTTTCCATGAACTCCATGCACTCCTCACTCCCAGCGAGAGGGACATGGGAGGCTAGTGGGAGTGAACCCAAGGATTTCTTTCCATGAAAATGAAGAACATGACCTTGGGGTGATGGAAGGTGGGACAAGGGAATGGTAAGACTCTTTTCAAGAAATCCGGCAAGGGAAAGGCCAAGGTCTTTAATAATAAGAGGAGGCCAAGCCCAAGGTCACAACCACTCGGAGGCGGATTGCTATTATGTAATGGCAAGTGCGTTGGAAACGCAATTGCCCCAGTACTTGAAAGACAAGAAAGACGGTTGTGTGACGAACGCAGGTAAAAATCTTTCATCACTCTATATGATAGATATTAACTTTGCTAGTACCTCTTCTTGGGTATTTGATACCGGTTGTGGTTCTCACCTTTGTAATCATGTACAGGGGCTGAGGGACGTGCAAGCACTAGCCAAGGGTGACGTGGACCTACGCATGGGAAATGGCGCTAAGGTAGCCGCAGTTTCGTGGGCACCTACGTTCTTCTTTTGCCTAATGGTTTAGAGTTGTATTTAAATAATTGCTATTATGTACCAACTCTTACCAAGAACATTATCTCCATTTCCGTGTTAGACATGGAAGGATTTTCTTTTTGCATTAAGAACAATGGTTGTACTTTTGCTTTTAATGAAATGGTTTATAGTGAGGCCATTTCTATTGGGGTATTTATGTTTCTAGATATTGCAAAGATGTCTAATCATGTAGAAAACGAAAAGCCCTCAAAACAGGTGAAACCTAATCATCCCCATACCTTTGGCTTGTCGTTAGGCATACATAAACGACGACGTCATAAAGAGACTTGTTCATCTAAAGTACTCAACCATTCGATTACTGAATCTTATGGCGTATGCGAATCTTGTCTTCTAGGCAAGATGACTCGTGCTCCTTTTACGGGAAAAAGGACACGAGCAAGTGAAGTATTAGGACTTATACATACGGATGTATGTGGTCCAATGACTATCCAAGCTAGAGGTGGTTATCACTACTTCATTACTTTTACCGACGACTTGCGTAGATATGGATATGTCTACTTGATGAGGCATAAAAGTGATGCTTTTGAAAAATTCAAAGAATTTCAAAATGAAGTAGAAAACCAATTGAATAAAAAGATTAAAACCCTACTATCCGATCGTGGTGGTGAATACTTGAACAATGAATTTGATTCACACCTAAAGATTGTGGTATAGTATCACAATGGACTCCTCCTGGAACACCTCAATTAAACGGTGTATCCGAAAGGAGAAATCGAACTTTATTAGATATGGTTCGATCTATGATGAGTCTAACTGAGCTTCCTGATTATTTTTGGGGTTTTGCTATCTTATCTGCAATATTTTCACTAAATCGAAGCCCGACTAAAGCGGCAAACAAGACTCCATATGAGATATGGACAGGAAAAGTTCCTTATTTGTCATTTATGAGAATTTGGGGATGCGAGGCTTTTGTTAAGAATAAGTCTGACGATAAACTCGCACCCCAATCTGACAAATGTCTTTTTGTAGGATATCCAAAGGAATCACGTGCTTATTACTTCTACAATAAACACGAGGACAAAGTGTTTGTGTCTCGTGATGCAGTCTTTTTAGAAAATGATTTTTTTTCTAAAAGACAGAGTGGGAGAAAATTTGAACTTGATGAAGTCCAAGAGCCACAAACCGAAAAGGACGACGAGGAAAACGTTCCCTCTTCGTCTGGTACGGTCATTATTCCTTCAGAACCTAGGAGATCAAGCAGAATTAGTCATCCACCTGATAGATACCTTGGTATTATAGAGGAAGGTGATGACTATAATGTTTTACTTTTTGAAAGTAACGAACCTACTACCTACAAAGCAGCCATTTCTAGTCCCGACTCAAAGCTATGGCTAGGAGCCATGCAATCCGAAATGGATTCTATGTACGACAATCAAGTATGGGACTTGGTTGATTTACCTAAGGAGGTAGGACCTCTTCAATGTAAGTGGATCCTATAAGATCAAAAGTGGCATAGACAAACATAATGATGTTTATAAAGCTAGATTGGTGGCAAAAGGTTTCACCCAAGTTCATGGTCTTCACTATGACGAAACCTTCGCCCCAGTCGCCATGCTTCGATCCATAAGGATTATCTTAGCGGTTGCCGCATTTCATAATTATGAGATTTGGCAAATGGATGTCAAAACCGCCTTCTTGAATGGGATTCTAGAAGAGGAAGTGTACATGACACAACCTGAAGGTTTTGTGGATCCATCAAACCCTAAGAAGGTATGCAAACTTAAGAGATCCATCTATGGTCTTAAGCAAGCATCCAGGAGTTGGAATCATCGTTTCGATCATGTAATTAAACAAAATGGTTTCACTCGAAGTGTCGAGGAACCGTGTTTATACATGAAGTTTAGTGGGAGTAAAGTAACTTTTCTAGGCTTGTATGTAGATGACATACTACTCATTGGGAATGATATTCCAATGCTCACTTCTGTAAAGGAGTGGCTAGGAATACATTTCCAAATGAAAGACTTAGGAGAGGCCCAGCGCATCTTAGGTATCCGGATCTATAGGGATAGATCTAAAAGGATACTAGCATTAAGTCCAGAGACTTATATTGATAAGATTCTTGATCGGTTCAACATGAAAGACTCTAAGAGAGGCTTTATTCCTATGGGAAGTGGGATCACTTTGAGCAAGTCAGAGTGCCCTACGAAAACCGAGGAGATTGAACGCATGAAATTGATCCCTTACGCTTCAGCCGTTGGATCAATCATGTATGCTATGATGTGCACTCGTCCCGACGTTGCATATGCTTTGAGCATTACAAGTCGTTACCAAGCAAATCCAGGTGAGAGTCACTGGATAGCCGTAAAGAACATCCTTAAGTACTTAAGAAGGACTAAGGATTCGTTCTTAGTGTTTGGAGGCGAGACTGAGTTACGTGTAAAGGGTTACACAGATGCCAGTTTCCAAACAGATAGGGATGATATGAAATCTCAATCCGGCTACGTTTATATGATGAATGGAGGAGCTGTTTACTGGAAGAGTTTCAAGCAAAGCGTTACAGCGGATTCTACAACAGAAGCAAAGTACCTTGCAACATCTGAAGCTGCAAAGGAAGCTGTGTGGATTCGGCAATTTTTGGAAGGACTAACAGTATTCCCCACTGCCAAAGATCCTATCACAATTTATTGTGATAACAATGGGGCTATTTTTCAAGAAAAAGAGCCCAAGTCTAGTAACAAGTCTAGACATGTACTTAGGAAATATCATGTAATTAGAGATTACGTGGACAGAAAGGAAATTGACATTTGTAAGGTGGGGACAGATGACAACATTGCTGATCCTTTAACCAAGCCTTTATCAAAGGCTAAGCATGATGGTCATGTCGTCACAATGGGATTGAGACGTGTGCCAGAATTCCTTTAGATTATGTAATATGTAATAATTGAATGTTGTATTAATTATTTCATATATGATAATGACATTCATTGTTCGAGGTTTATTTTAAACTCTTTTATTTAGTTTGACTAAATTTAATACTTTGTTTATCCGAATAGATTGTTGGACCCTATTCAAGTGAATAGGACGAACTTAGTATTTTGTCCGTAGTCACTCTATGAGGTGACGTCTCGAAATGACTAGATTGTAAGTCGATCGATGGTTGGTTCAACACCATGGGGTCATGGAGATGACTGGTCGTTTACATAGACAAACTGTATGACACTCTGTCGGACAGTGACATTGTAGAGACCCTTAAATCAATTATTTGATGCCTGGTCGTGGCAGGGTCTTCTATCTTATTCCTATAAGTCGATTCTTTTGACTGGCGACCGTCTATCTGAGTCGGTGCAGTTTCCGATTGTTTTTGGTTGATGTTCTAGGTCGTGCCGTAAAAGGAGGCCGATGGACTTCTTCTGGATCATGGTGATCTGCATCATACAGAGTAGATGGATCAACAGGAATTGTCCACCCACGTTGGGTAACAACATCTTTAGGCCACTCGAGGAGAAGTTACTGTACATGCGTGGCCACGCTCGGAAAGAGATCTATGGTAGATTTTCGTGTCAGACATTACTCTCTCTCCCATGAGAAAACCCTCTCGAGATTGGTCCATCGCAATTGCTACCTGGGAGACACTTGCGTGAGTGGGAGATTGTATAAAGAGACAAGAGAAAATCGGTGGACGCAACTGGTGTCAGACAAGTGGGGAGATTGTTGGAGTAGGTGTCCTCCACAATAGTGCGCCACATAATAAATCTTATTAAGGAATATAATTGGGATATTTATTGACTATATATATGATTAGTCAGTTGATTAACGTAAATCAATAACGGTTGTCTGACTAGAGTTTGACGTTATTGTCGTTTGACGGCGGTGATCAACTGATCCTTTTCGGTCACACCTAAAGGATGAAATCCAAATAGTAACTAATTATTTGTATACGATACAGTTAATTAGTACATTACATATTTCGATATGTACGAGAGTTAATTATTAGAAATTGAGTTAAGAACTCAAATTCGATTAACTTATTTTTCAATTATTCGATAATTGACTAATAAATTTATATCTTATTTTAATACGATTGAATAAGATTTAACTTAGTAATTAATCGTTAAATGACTAAATTAGTTGAGGTTTTGAGATAGAGGTAATTAGTTAATTATATTTACAAGGAGTTGTAAACTAAATTAACTAAGCATTGTGGGACCCATTATATATTGATATAATGGTAAAATATTACTTAAAATGTTAAGTACATATTATTTATTTAATTGAGTCATATAATTGTTATATGATCAAATTAACACTTAATTGTACAAGATAATTAACCATATGATCAATAAGTATTTGTAAGACAAATATCAAAAATCAAAATGGACCAAACTAAGGCCATTGTGGCCGGTTGGCTTGTAGTTACAATGTGATGATTTTTGTTCTTGTTGTTACTCTTTAGTTAGCATTTGAAAGTGACATAACAAGTATAAAACAATCATCATCTTTTCTACAACACTCCACTCTAATGCATGTGATCAAATTGAACAAAATAAGAGTCTTATTTGGACTACATGGCCCGGCCTCATGGCTTATAAAATGAGCATTTGTGTTCATTTTATGATCACTTCATTTTGTGCTTGTTTTCTTACTTCTCTCAAAAACCTCATCTTCTTACTAAAACTCTCAAACACTAATATTTACTAAGTATTACTAGTGTAGTAATATAGTCATAATATTAGTAGTATAATATCTATCTTATTATCTAGTTAATAATAAGGGTAGATTATTTGGGTTAATCTTGGTGCAACTTAGAGGAGATCTTGTACTTTGGAGATTACTTGTATTCATCCATATTATTAGCTCAAGAACAACAAGAAGGAGTTCTTGTTGTGCCCGTATATTTTCCATATCAATGTGAGGAAATTTCTTCTTTTATATAAATGTCTTTATATTTGCATGCATGTTACATAGATCATTAAATACTAAATTAACAAGTAATTTAGCAACTAATTAGAGGAGTCTAATTAAGGTCTATGGACTTTCACGTGCTACCTAGGGTAGTAGTAGTGTAGTACTATACACAAATTCCTATTTAAGACATGGCATATCCGTCTTCAATGAAGACAGGTGTGATCCTCTATAACAAGGAGGCAAGTGGGAGGGGATCAGACCCGTTTTCAGTGAAGACGGATATGGCCAGTCTTCACTAAAGACGGATATGCCCCGTCTTCACTAAAGACGGATATGCCCCGTCTTCAATGAGACTAACTGAGTAATATATTGGTACCGTCTTGGCTTCTCGGGTGATATATAATGGGACGAGATAGCTCTCGCATAACTCGAACTTGGGCTATAGATTTTAAGGTAGGCAAGTTGAGCTCACGTTGGCTCGACCCGACTCGGCTCAAAATTGTGTGATTGGATAATATCTTGCTCTTATTTTATAATAATATATTCTCATAAATATATCGTTATATCACCATATCAAATATTTTCATTGATTTGTCCAATATTTTAAACGAAAGCTTCAAATCCTCTTACTGAAAATTTGAAAGGAAAAAAACTGAAAGTTTAACAATTTATTTTTTGCTGCTAGAAATTTTAACAGTTTTTGTAGGCTCGGGTAGAGCTTGAGATCGGCTAAAGATTGGGTTTAGACTCAGAAACTTGATAATGAGTGCATTTTTTTAGCTCGAGTGAGCTCAACATCGGCACGATCTCGAGTTTCCCTTCATGAGCACAAGTCTCCCCTCGTTATCACGCTTAATATCGTCTGACATTAAGATAATGTGTGACGTAAATTAATAAAAATAGAGATTAGAAATTGCGTGCTTTATTAGTTTTGTAGTAGAAAAACTAGTTTTGTTACCTAATTTTTAATCTTCTTGTTGATCTCAAGTCGACAGCTCGAACGGGCATTACAAATTCTATAAGTCTCTCTTAAGACGAATATATCTGTCTCAAGTTAAAAGAGGTCAAATAATATACCACTTGCATGAATAGGACATATCATTTTGCTAATATATAAGCATTGTGCAGGGGCATACCGAGGGGTACGCACGTGCGGTACGTGTGCACCTTCCTAAGGAGAATTATATATACTAGGCTAAAACATTTCATTGTTGATTCAAAAT
This sequence comes from Heliosperma pusillum, assembly GCA_022085475.1. Lineage (NCBI taxonomy): Eukaryota > Viridiplantae > Streptophyta > Magnoliopsida > Caryophyllales > Caryophyllaceae > Heliosperma > Heliosperma pusillum. The sequence goes on from JAIUZE010074048.1 coordinate 16,127, forward strand.
ACAAAAAATCCGTTATTAGTAGTTGTTAGACGCTCTTGTGAGAGTCAAGTATTTCTTTTTTTTCGAAATCAACCACATAAGTACATAATCTAGCTTCATTTTGGTATTCCTTTGGTGCATATAAATCCTTTTATTTAATTGAACATAAGCTGATCTCTAGAGTTTATTCTAGATCTTGATGCGAAACGTACATAAAACCCAAAGACCATTACATATTTACAAGCATGAGACACACTTTGAGACCTATGACGATAAAGTAACGATACACATAACGTTACGTAACAACAAGATCACCTACACGATGATTAATCTAAAGGCCAAACAGTACGAGTGAAACTACCTGGATGCATGTTACAGAGGGATAGAAGCATCATCCCCATCAATAGCCCCTGAAAATAGACAACTTATAATAATTTAATTTTGCTGTTGCTAAGGGAGTGAGAGCGCAGATTGTATCTCGGATGCCCACGAATTTCTTGTAAACTTAATTTTCATCTTAATAAGAGTTGTTGTTTTTAAAATAATAATAATAATAATAATAATAATCTTTGTCTCAAACATTCGTATACACTCCTTTCGTCCTTGCATTTGTTGTTTGTCCTTTCTATGAGTAAATTTTGATGACAAAAGAATTTATCTATTAAAAAAAAATTTATGAGTAATTTTTTACGTTAGGAGAATTTTTCTAAGTCATAAATGTAATAATTATACCTGACAAGGTTGCCACATAGGGCCTCCGTATCCTGGCTTGAAATCGTGTAGTGATGGAATACCATCCATTTTATATTGCCCTTTATCAACGCTAAAAACTTTTTGAAGCAGGAGCTAGGGGATCAATACACTTTGTACTTCCATGGAACCATGTACAAGCAACAACACCCCCAGGGAACCATGTCCAAGCAACAACACCCCCAGGGAACCATGTCCAAGCAACAACACATGCACCACTAGCTAGAACAACAAGGTCCAAGGTCATTTAGGCAATCCAGGAAGAACCAACCCAGACCAACACCAGTTCCAGGACAGATATCCTACAGCAGCTGTCCAAGCAAGGGCTCCAACTTCTTTTAACATCTAGTTGAGACCCTTGGCTAAAAAAAAGTCCAGGATAAGTTTTCCCAATTGTCCCTGGAAGTGCAAGTAAAACAGCCCACAAGTTCATAGGTCACTCTGAGAGCCAGGCAGGCATTGAGGCCAACAAATGAGTTCAAAGGCATCTTACTTTTGTGTGACCTGCAGTAGCATTAATAAGGTTGTTGGGAAGGTCATAGTGGTCCCTCTCAAGACTTTATTTGAAGCATCAAATAGCCAAGACAAGCCCTACAAACAGCCTGCACAACATTTCTATTTTGGGAAAGGGACAAGGTTGCTTTTACAGTCACTTTTCTGAGGAGTTTGCAGTCTGTTCAGCTCGTCGTATTAGTAGACTTTTGCATCTGTTTTGTTGTCTTTGTAAGGCTCATTTCAAGCCCTTAGATGTAGCTTTATTTTATGTGGTAGAGATCTCTTGTGATGCTCTATATAAGGAGCCTTTTTGCTGTGTAAACAACCCAGAATATGAATGAATGAAAACTAGAGTTTCTACTCTACTTCCTGTTAACCTGTGCAAGTCTTGGTTAGCTCAAAACCATTAACAAAGTTGTGCTAGTCTTAGTTTGTTGGCTTAAGCTTGAGTCATTCACTTGTGCTAGTCTTAGTGAGTGAGTTTTGCTTAGGATTCACTGAATTTAGAACTGTCTGTGCTAGTATTGACAGTCTTAAGTTCAGGGTTTCTATCTTGTTTGTTTACTTGTCTTGTGTGCTTCCTATTTCTGTCTTGACCCCTAGTTTGGTGCTCCAAATTGGTCATCAGAGCTTAGGTTCATTTTATTGTGAGTTCATTTACCAAACTACATTCAAAAATACAAAAACAGCCCAATGAGTGAAGAGAGATTAGCAGGAATGGAAGCAAGGATGGAGGACCTGGCTGGAGTTGTAACCACCCTAACCAGAGCCTTGGATCAGGTCTTAGGCAACCAATTTTTTGCTGGAGGAAGGAGCAAAGGTCGAGGGAGAGGCCTGGGTCCACCAGGAGGCAGAGTCAGACCACCTGAAGAAGAGGAGCCTTCAGACTCAGATGAATCCACCAAGAGCATAGCTTCAGTCCATGGGCTTACTGATAAACATCTCAAGGTAGACATCGCTGAGTTTTCTGGTAGTTTAGACCCTGATGATTTATTAGAATGGCTTAGGGACATAGAAAGAGTCTTTGAGTATAAAGGTTATAATGATGCTAAGGCTTTTAAGGTAGCTATTCTGAAATTAAAAGGGTATGCTTCCCTGTGGTATGAGACTATGAAGAGTCTAAGGGCTAGGGAAGGTAAGAAACCCATCAAATCTTGGTCTAAGTTAAGAAATAAATTGCTGGATAAATTTGTTGCTAAGGATTATACTCAAGACCTATTCATCAAACTGTCTAAGCTGAAACAAAATGAAAAGTCTGTTGAGTCATACCTAAGAGAATTTGAACAACTTACCCTTCAGTGTGACATTACTGAAAAGCCTGAACAGATAATTGCTAGATTCCTAGAAGGTCTAAATCATAGCATTGCTAACAAGGTTAGAATGCAACCCCTGTAGTCCTTTAAAGATGTGGTTAACCTGTCCCTTAGAGTTGAAAAGATGGGGAAAGAGTTAACCAAACCTTTCACCAAACCTGCTGCAACTAAACCTTACATTGGGGTACGAATTGGGGAGAGTCCTAGGGGCCCTGCAGTTGTTAATATTAACCCCTTGGATAAAGGCAAAGCTCCAGTGGGACAGCAACCTACCCTCACTTCTTCAGAAGAGAAAAGAAAGTGTTATCAATGTCAGGGCTATGTCCATTTTAAGAGGGATTGTCCTTCAAGGAGAGCCTTGACTACAGTAGAAGTTATGGAGTGGGAGAAGGAAGGGCTAATTGAATATGAGTAAGAGGAGGAGATAGATGATCAGGAGGAGGAAAGTGATGCCCCTCTAGTAGTAGCCCCACCAGACATTGGTCACAGTCTTGTTCTTTGGAGAGTTATGCATTCCCAGCATCAACCTCTAGAGGAAGACCAGAGGTCCTTGATCTTCAAGAGCAGGTGCATCATTCAAGGAAGGGTCTGCAATGTGATAATAGATGGAGGTAGCTGTACAAATGTGGCATCAGTTACCTTGTTTAACAAGCTTGGCTTGGAGACCACACCCCACCCAAATCCTTATAAACTCGGGTGGTTAAACAAGGGTGCTGAAGTGAGGGTTGATCAACAATGCCTAGTGCCTTTCTCCATTGGAGGCACCTACAAGGATGAGGTAACTTGTGATGTGGTGTCAATGGATGCATGTCATCTACTGCTAGGGAGGCCATGGGAGTTTGACAAAGATGCCTTGCATAAAGGGAAGAGTAATGTGTATACGTCCAAACACCAGGGACTATGGTAGTCCCAGCACCAGTGGGTCCAAGGAGGTTTTTCTCCTCACAGAGGCAGCCATGCTCACAGAAGTACAACAAGAGCAACCTGTGTACTTCCTCTTGTCTAAACAAGTTAAGAAACCAGTTGAGGTTCCTCCAGAAGTAAAGGAGTTGATCAGTGAGCATGAAGATGTATTCCCAGAGGAACTACCATCAAGACTCTCTCCTCTCAGGGGCATAGAGCACCAGATTGACCTTATCCCATGTGCCATGCTTCCTAAAAGACCAGCATACAGGAGTGATTCCAAGTTCACTCAAGAGCTGCAGAGGCAGGTAGAGGAGCTAATGTCCAAGGGCTTTGTCATGGAGTCTTTGAGTCCTTGTGCTCCTAGTCCCTAAGAAAGATGGTTCATGGAGGATGTGCATTGACAGTCGAGCCATCAACAATATCACTGTCAAGTACAGATTCCCCATTCTAAGACTGGATAACATGTTGGATGAATTTAGTGGAGCCAGGCTATTCTCCAAGATAGACCTCAGGCAGGGCTACCACCAAGTGAGAATTAGGGAAGGGGATGAGTGGAAACAGCATTTAAGACCAAACATGGGCTGTATGAATAGTTGGTTATGCCATTTGGCCTCTTTAATGCTCCTAGAACATTTATGAGACTCATAACTGAAGTTCTGAGGCCTTACATAGGCCATTTCATTGTGGTATATTTTGATGATATTCCGGTATATAGCAAGAGCAAGTCTGAACATTTGAACCATTTGAAAATGCTATTTCTAAAACTAAGGGAGCATAAGCTCTTTGGAAAAATGGAGAAGTGTACCTTCATGACTGAGGAGGTCAAGTTCTTAGGGTATGTCATCTCTGTCAAGGGCATATCTGTAGACCAAGACAAAGTTGCAGCTATTAAGTCCTGAACCACTCCCAAGAACATCACTGAAGTTAGGGGTTCCATGATCTAGCCTTCTTCGATAGAAGGTTCATACAAGGGTTTAGCACCATCATGGTGCCTGTAACAGAGGGAATGAAGAAGGGTGAGTTCATATGGACTGAGCAAGCACATGCAGCCTTTGAACTCATCAAGAAGAAGCTGTGTGAGACACATATACTAGCTCTGCCTGACTTTGATCAGCTGTTTGAGGTGGAGTGTGATGCAAGTGGGGAGGGAATTGGAGCAGTGTTCATTCAAGGCAGGAACCCCGTGGCCTTTTTCCGTGAGAAACTCAGTGGAGCCAAGCTTAATTACTCCACATATGATAAGGAATGTTATGCCTTGGTAAGAGCCCTCATGTACTGGAGCCACTACCTTAAGCCAAAGCCTTTTGTGCTTCACTCTAACCATGAGGCTCTGAAATACATAAATGGCCAACACAAGCTCAGTGTCAGGCATGCGAAGTGGGGTTGAGTACCTCCAGTCATTCAACTTCTCAAACAAATACAAGGAGGGGAAGGAAAATGTGGTGGCAGATGCCCTGTCTAGGAGGCATTCTATGCTGGTGACATTTCCGCAAAGGGTGTTAGGCTTTGAATTTATGAAGGAACTTTATCAGGATGATCCTGATTGCATGGAAGATTGGTTATCCTTACAAAACAGCTCTAGCACCAAAGAGACCAAGTACTTGCTGCAGGAGGGATACATGTTTAAAGGGAACAAGTTGTGTGTCCCTAGAGGCTCATACATAGACCTGCTGGCGAGGGAAGTCCACTCTAATGGACTAGCAGGACATTTTGGGGTGCAGAAGACTTTGGACATCCTACAAGATCAATTTTATTGGCCTAGGATGGAAGGGGGTGTTCAGGTTGTCCTTAGAAGGTGTCCTACCTGCCAAAAGGCAAAGAGTTCCTTCCAGGCAGGACCCTACACACCCTTACCTGTGCCTGATAAGCCTTGGGAAGACATTAGTATGGATTTTATTGTTGCTTTGCCAAGGACTCCTAGGGGAAAAGATTCAATCATGGTGGTGGTTGACAGGTTTAGAAAGATGGCTCATTTTGTGCCATGTAAGAAAACTGAGGATGCATCAGGGGTTGCTGAACTGTATTTCAAAGAGATAGTCAGACTCCATGGGGTGCCTAGGTCCATTGTCTCAGACAGGGATACAAAATTTATGAGCTACTTCTGGAAAACCTTGTGGAAACTCCTAAACACTAGACTGCTATTCAGCACATCTCACCATCCCCAAATAGATGGGCAGACAGAAGTCACCAACAAAACCTTGGGAAGAATACTCAGATGCATTGTGAAGAAGTCATTGGGAGATTGGGATCTCAAGCTAGCTCAAGCAGAATTTGGTTTCAATAGAGCCCCCTCATCAAGCACTGGCCACATCCCTTTTGAAGTAGTCTATGGCAGTAACCCACTCATGCCCCTAGAATTGTCCAATGTGCCTAAGGAATTGCTGAACTATGATGCCAAGAAAAAGGTGGAACAGATGCTCAAGCTACATGAACAGGTCAAGAAGAAAATATAGAAAGCCAATGATCAGTACAAAAACAAAGCCAAGGTGCCAAGGGGAAGGAAGGAGTTTTAGGCAGGTGATCTGGTGTGGTTGCACCTCAGGAAAGAAAGGTTCCCAAGTAAAAGGAAGAACAAGCTCATGCTCAGAGCAGAGGGACCTTTTGAAATTATAAAGAAGGTGGGAGCCAATGCTTACAAGGTAGACTTGCCAGGGGAGTATGGGGTTCTTGGCACATTCAACATACGGGACCTCAGTCCTTACTATGACAGTGAAGAAGAGAACTCTGAAGATTTGATGCTCAAATTTTTTCAACTAGAGAGGATGAAGCAGGACCTAGGGGATCAACACACATTGTACCTCCATGGAACCATGTCCAAGCAACAACACCCACAGGAAACCATGTCCAAGCAACAACACCCGCAGCTGGGAACCATGTCCAAGCAGCAACACGGGCACCACTAGCTAGAACAACAAGGTACAAGGCCATTCAGGCAATCCAGGAAGAACCAACCCAGACCAACACCAATTCCAGGCCAGATATCCTACAACAGATGTCCAAGCAAGGGCTCCAACTTCTTTTACCATCTAGTTGAGACCCTTGGCTACAAAAAATTCCAGGATAATTTTTCCCAATTGTCCCTGGAAGTCCAAGTAAAACAGCCCACAAGTTCATAGGTCACTCTAAGAGCCAGGTAGGCATTGAGGCCAACAAATGAGTTCAAAGGCATCTTACTTTTTTGTGACCTGCAGTAGCATTAATAAGGTCGTTAGGAAGGTCATAGTAGTCTCTCTCAAGGCTTTATTTGAAGCATCAAACAGCCAAGACAAGCCCTACAAACAGCCTGCACATCATTGCTATTTTGGGAAAGGGACAAGGTTGCTTTTACAGTCACTTTTCTGAGGAGTTTGCAGTCTGTTCAGCTCGTCTTATTAGTAGACTTTTGCATCTATTTTGCTTTCTTTGTAAGGCTCATTTCAAGCCCTTAGATATAGCTTTATTTTATGTGGTAGAGATCTCTTGTAATGCTCTATATAAGGAGCTCTTTTACTGTGTAAACAACCCAGAATATGAATGAATGAAAACCAGAGTTTCTACTCTACTTCCTGTTAACCTGTGCAAGTCTTGGTTAGCTCAAAACCTTTAACAAACTTGTGCTAGTCTTAGTTTGTTGGCCTAAGCTTGAGTCATTCACTTGTGCTAGTCTTAGTGAGTGAGTTTTGCTTAGGATTCACTGAATTTAGAGCTGTCTGTGCTAGTCTTGACAGTCTTAAGTTTAGGGTTTCTATCTTGTTTGTTTACTTGTCTTGTGTGCTTCCTATTTCTGTCTTGACCCCTAGTTTGGTGCTCCACTTTTAATTCATAAGCTTCATTTATATTAATCTCTACTATTTATAAAATTATTATAGACAGGGTTTAGCTTGTGGATTTCATAAATAATTCAATTATAATAAATTGTTTGTCACATTGTGATGTGGCAAATTACAAAACATGTATCAAATAATAATTGCCTTAAGCTTAACACCATCCAATCATCCATGCATGCCAATATACCATGAAATTGTCTTATTTATTGACCAAACGTTATTAATTCGAAACGACGAGTATGTGAAATTATTTTATACCTATCCCAATCTACGGACTGAATAAATATACCTATTTTATTTTTATATCTTTTTTGGGATGTCATTTTAAATGTATTTTACTTCTTTTATTCAAGGGCAATTCTTATTTATAGTATGGTGTAGCAAAAGTATTACTAAATAGTTATCAGTGTCAATGCATTAGCTTAATGAGCCGACACACATTAGGGATCAAAGCATAATCAATGGTGTTGCAGAAAAGTCAATCCTCGCATGTTTTTTCAAGAGCGATGTAGCACCTGCCACACCATTGATAAGGTGTACTCGCCCCTTCCTTTGTATATGAAACTAGCGTTGGTGCTCGGCTACGCCCTGACTACCTATATTTACCATTTACAATTTATTCTATGATACATTTTTATATTATATTTTTTTTTAAATTAGGATTATTATACTCGTAAAATATATCAACACACATTCACTACCCTCATTACTACTAGACTATTACTTACTAATGTTTCTCATTTTTTAATAGTTATGATTTAAAAAAAAAAAAGTATAATTTACATCTACTATAGTTAATAATTATAATGTTACTTTTACTACTTTCGTCATAAGTATTGTTACTTTCACTACTCTCGCAGTTACTATTGAAATTTTATCATCCAGATTATAAATTACATTCTTTACACTTACTATTATTATTGTTACTTTAACTATTCCCGGTATTATAATTGTTTAGTTCACTACTTTGTTGCGATTGTTGTTACTTTAACTACTCACACATCTACTACATTTAGTAGGTGTGAAAAGGTGAACAACTCCATAGGCACTTCCCTTCGAAATTGGTGGTGGACTGGGAAGACTTGGTGGGTGTTACATTGGGTGTAGGTCATGAGAGGAGCTTGGCGGGTGTAGGCTTGATTGTGAGGCTCATGAAAGGTAGTGAGGGGCGGTGACATGGAGGCTCGTGTTGGTGGAGGTGGTCTATGAGATAACTAACTCGTGGTGGATTAGCTTTTCGATCAAGGCTTAAAATAAGATGGTCAGGTCTCGCGCTTTGACGGCGCCAATGAGCGATCTATATGTTTTGTAATCAAGAATGGCAATGATAGAAGCTATGACATCTTCTTGATCCATTGGTTTGCCCATGTGAGCTAACTCATTTATGCGTAATTTGACTTGAAACAATCTTTGACTTGAAGAAGAAGACCATGAGAGTTGTTGTCCTATATAGATGCAAGAGTTGTCTAAATTTTTCGTCATGTCTTTGTTTGGAGAAGAAGAGGGACAATGCTTGACGAGATGGTGCAGCGGAGAGCATCACCGATGAATGATCTTGATGTGTCCAAGTTGAAAGAACGAAGTTTAGGACCTCTTTTATATCAGAGGTGCATAAAAAAATTTGAAGAAGTCATATCCTTATAGAAATGGGATATTGTAGTTTGGTGGGAGACGAATGATTCATAATAAGAGTAGCATTAAGTATTTATCATAAAGTGGGTAATTTTTTGTCTATTATTGTTGAGTATTTATTTTTGATGATGAGAAGTTCGTGTGTATTTATTACTAATTATATGTGTTTCCTAGTATAATTTAATTTACAAGTATTATCTTGTTCATATCAGGATTAAAGTGTGCAGATTGAATAATAAAAGAGCAAGAAGTATGTCTTAGTACTCTTAGTTTAGTGTTGTAAGATATACGAGTTCGAAGGCAAAGCTTTTCGCTTTATGGTTTTTTTGCAAAGTTGTTTTTAAGTAAAAGTCTCCAAGTAATGTTCTTAAAAGAGTTTCACTGTTGCATTGTGATAAGGGTAAAGTCGCGTCTCCTTAATCAAAGTAAACCTACTTCACTACTAACTAATACTCAGCGGTAAGCAAGGTATCGAATCCACAGGGAGGCGATAGTATTCTAATCTGTTAAACTAGGTTTGTCTCTTAAGTAACAATTTCTGGGTTTTGATTGTGGTTTCTAAACTAATAGCAATTAATAACAACAACTAAAGTAAACAATAACAACTAATAACAATAACAATAACAATAACTAATAATAAGCAATAACTAACTATAAGCAATAACAAACTAATAAGGTTGAAAACAATGAGATTAAAAGTCTAGGGTCTCAGGTTCACTAGGATTATTGTTCAGGGGTAAGGATGAGATCAACTATCATGCAATAAAGTTATCTAAGGTCACAAGATCGGTCGATTCAATTATGCCCTTTAGATCTACAATTTAACATGCGATCGCTATCATTAAACGAGTTCTATTCAATTATCGTAGCCTATCTTAGTCTTAACCCGGTCGGTGTCAATCCTAATTCGCGAGACTAGTTAATTAATCCTGGCCAGTAATCAAGCAACTAGAATTAAAACGATAATCAAACGATAACCATGCAATTGCAATTCAATTAATTAATCTACCCCTTCTAACAATCCTAGATCCCCTTTCAACCCTAGAAAGGAATTTAGCTAGTCATAACGATATTAATAACAACGATATTAAATAAACTAAGCATGATTAACAATTATGAAAGGATGAACAAAGAGTAATTAAAGAACAAGAAGACAATTAAATTGAATAACAAAGAAAGATTGAAAAATACCGATTACAACTTGAACTAAAGACAATCGTCTTTGATGAATCAAATCCGGAGGAAAAGTAAACTAATTAGGGTTTCTGAATTAAAGCCTAAAAGTATTCAAAAGCATAAAAAAGTATATGAAAGTATGAAAGACGACCTATCTTTTTATAATACAAAAGATCTAATTAATTAGGTTGAACTTTAGAGAAATAGAAGAAATCCGCCGAAATAAAGCTTGCTCGATCGAGCAAGGCACTTCTGCTCGATCGAGCAAGAATCACACCGACTCGATCGAGCACAGGTACTATGCTCGGTCGAGCAGCTCTCATTATAGCTTGTTTCTTCGACTTTTCTTCATTTCTCCTCATTCTTCCTCGATTTCCGTGCATAACCTTCTACGATCCTACTCCGACATGCTCCATATCTACTCAAAAAGCTCCAAATGCATACAATCTGCATTAGAACATAACAAAAGCGGCAGAATCGATATTCTAGCTAAAATAGCATAGAATAAGCAAGGAAAGACGGTAAATCGAGTTATTTGTGACTAGGGGAAGCATAAAATATGTATATAAATAATGATCATCAAACTCCCCCAAATCAATCCTTTGCTTGTCCCTAAGCAAAGCACTCGACACATACAAAGACAAAAATACAATGGTGAATGAAAAACTCAAAGCTAATGTCAATGCACATACAAATCCCAAGCTATCCATATCTATAACAAATTAATGACCAAGTTGTACCAATAAAACAAATTCAAAGGTACGGGAAAGTAGAAAACGCAGCTCATATTCCAAGATTTTACATGATATCGTAGTATAGACAAAAACCAAATACCTTTCAATCTTGCAAGGCTCAATTTGTCGGATTCTCACGGATTCACTCAAACACTCATAAGTTTATGTAAAGGTGAGTTTTGTGAAGATAGAAAGAAATAGAAACACTCACTCAACTTATGAAACATGCATGCATTCTAATGTGATAGTAATTTCCCCAACTAATACGCATTCGCTATAAAGTACATGAATCAGGACAAAAATGGAGGCTAATGGGTGAAGGTATAGAAATGGATTGTGCCAAGGCACGTATGGAAATGTGAGGTTAAGACCGGTAGTCGCAGCGACACGTACCAAAACAAATCTACAAGACTAGCACAAACGAAGACAAACTAGAGAAATCATCTTAAACTTTGACAACGCAAGAGAGAGATCGAAATTGGTCTCTAAATATGCATTAGACTCTAGTATAATCCATTTCATTTTCCCTTGAATAATTCAATGAAGCAACAAATTTTTCTTTCTTTTTTTTTTTCTCTTTTCTCTTTTTCTTATTTTTCATTTTTTTTTTCAAATCAAATCTTTTTTTTCTTTTCTTCATCATTTTTTTCTTCTTTTGCTTCACAACTTTTCTCAACAAAGGGAATAAATGACACAATTGCCAACATACTTGCTACACCCAATGATATTCTTTTTGAAATCCCGACCCAACCATAGTAGACAAGTAGATAAGAAAAACATGCAATTGCGACTGTCCCGATAAGCTAGGCAAATTCTAGGAATGTAGCTATTAAATGACTTGTAAGACATGCTACAAAAGGCTCAAATTGGCTAAACATAAAGAACTCAATAATAAGGGTATAAAATCAAGTCTTTTTGGCTATGTGAGGCTTATTTGAACAAAAAGAATCACCTTTCCTCATGTACTTATCAAACGAACGCGTATAGTATCAAGAAACGAATGTCACACTTATGCAATTTGACGTTACACATTCCACAAGGAATACCACACTCAAGCCTAAAAACAATGAGACCAGTTTATTGATGTTCCTGGCCTAGGAAGCTCTAAAGACCTCAGAATTTTAAGTGGTTTACCAACAAAAATTGCCAAATCTAATTAGCATAAGGTATGTCAAAAACGGTCAAGACTTGTACTATGAGCTTTGTTTTCAAAAATAGTAAGTCAAAACAATGTACATGAACAACTTATTTGGGATTCAAATGCAAAAACAATGCAAATTATCATCATTGTAATTCAATTCACCAAGACTCGACCTAATAAAATGAAAACATGTTTTTGGATTTTGTAAATTTTTCAATTTTTATGATTTTTTTTTAAATAAACTAAACACACAACATAAATAAAGACTCTCCCCCAAACCTAAATCTCACAGTGTCCTCATTGTGACGCTAACAACACAGCAATCACACAACAACCAACAGCAGCAACCTAAAGGACACAACTAACAAAGGGGAATGGGAGATAACTAAAAGAAAATACAATAAAAGAAAGTACAAGGATAGATAATACCAGCTTATAGACATAGCTTCCCCCAAACCTGCTGCAAAATGGGGGTGTAGTGACCCGCTGCCACTACTGCGCCTGATCATCATCATCATCATCATCACCATCACCCCACTGAGCAGCACTAGAAGAAGAAGCCCGAGTTGGGTCACCAAACCCACCAACTGGAGCATCCGGTTGGATAGGAGTATACCAAGAACGACCCAGACAACCATAATCGTGACTAAACTCCTGGGAAAACTGCTGAGGAGTCACCCCATAATTGTGGAACACACCAGTCTCGTCACCCGGACCTCGGTAGTAGCTCGGTGGAGTCCAACCAGCAGTGGCATTAAGATCGGTCTGCATGAGGTTCTCCCAAAGTCCCCTTATCACCAAATCATTGTTAATTCCTTGGTGAATCCTAATCTCCCTCTCCAAAGCTAGATCATAGGTGTAAGCAGGTGGAGGGTAAGGGTAAGAAGCTGGGGTGGGTGCAAAGTGTGGAGCCGGGGTGGTGGTAGTCTGAGCAGAAGTAGATGGGGTAATCCGCCGACGAGGTCGACGGTTCTCGGCCAAAGTAAAAACAACCTCAGGTGGAACCACATAAGAACGAGAGGGAGGGGTAGGTCCAGTCTCAGGATCATGAGTGGTTAACCGCTCTGTAGAAGGTAAATGGTTATCCCTATCGAGAAGTGATATCCACTGGGTCCCCCGTACTCGCCACTGAAATCTAGCGTTCCCTAACGCGTTAATCCATCAAAGTGTGTGGCGTAGGTACTCCTCGTCTACTCTAGGGGCATGAATTGGGGTCAATGGTGTGTATCTACGGTCTCCCCCAAACCCTGCAAGTCGCCTAGCCAACCTAGTGACTAAGGCACCACAGTCTAAAGAATGTTGGGTAGGGGAATTAACCCTCCAGAAAGCATAGCACACCACACCGACCGGATTGCAATAAAAATCATTCTCATGCTTGGGGTTGAGGGTAGAAGCAAGTAACAAAACCTCATGAGAATTTAACTTACTGAGGTCCTTCCTGGCAAACAAAAGGAGGCTAAAGAAACGCAAAAACAATCTCAGACAAGGATGTTGCACATCATTTACCGCCATAGCATTAACACGTGCCTCAGGAAGACCAGTAAATAAACGAAAATATTCAACGGCTTGAAAGTCGGAAGGAATAGCAATAAAAGCATCATCGTCACCCAGAGAAAGACCCAAATGATTTGCCAATTCGGCATACGACAACACAAAATCCCGATTAAGCAACCTAAAAGACACACGTTTATTGGTCTCGTTCCAGTCATAGGAACTGAAAAATTCTAGTGTCAAAGGTCGATATGAAAGCTCGTTAAGGGAATAAAGCCCACCAAACCCAATTTGGTCAAACATAGCAAACATGGCATTCCCAAAACCGAGTAAATCAAGAACGTTGGGGCACACACAGCGAGTAGGGTCCATAGGACGACCCATAAGCAAAGCAAAGCGGTCATGCTGCTCTTGTGTGTTGAAAACGATCCAAGGGTAATCGGGGTTACTCAGAATCGCTTCTACTTCAGGTTGTCGAACAAGACGGGGTGCTCTACGACGCTTACTAGTTCCTTTTTGTCTAGACATGGCTAATTGAAGTAAATAAAACACAATAAACACAACTCTATGCTCAAAAGACGGATTAGCAAACCCTAACTTGAAAAAAAATCAAATTTGAGTCTAAAACGCAAGAAAGACGGAGCAATTAGCAATGCAAGAGTGATTAATTACTAAATAGCAAAGCTAGGAAGCAACAACAATGAATTAGAAGCACAAAATTGAAGAAACAAGAAGCAAACCCTAGATTCACGATTTGGGCAAAATAAGGAGCAAGAACACCAATTTCTTCACTAATTGAACTTAAAACAAGTAATAGAATGATTGTTGATGCTAGCTTGATGATAAAATGATGATTTGAATGAGTGTGAGGGAGTTATATGAGAGAATAAGGGTGAGGGTGAAAGACAAATTGACGAAATAAGAGAAAGAATGAAAGAAGAATTGGGAAAAACTTCCTTAAAGAGCCTCGGGGCCGGTCTGAACCAGGCGACTCGATCGAGCAGGGTAGGTCTGCTCGATCGAGCAACCCAAAATTTACAGTTTTTTCGCCTTTGCTCGAGTGGCTGGATTATGGTATGCACAAAAACTCGATCGAGCAGGTGTGTGTGCTCGGTCGAGCAACCCATAACTTCAAGTCGTTCACTTTTTATCTTCCTTTCTTCTTTCTTTCTTTTCTTTTCTTTTCGTTCTTCATTATTAAAGCAACTTCCAATTGTATTAGCTGCAAACACTTAATAGAATTGTTAGATCGCTCCCTCACCGCACTCAAGAAAGCACAATTATATTAACTATCCAGACTAAATCGAATTTAATTATAACATTAATAACTACGCTAAACGAAATAAAATTTACAAATGAATTACAAGTAAATGTCGGGTTGCCTCCCGGTTAGCGTTGGTTTATATCGGTCCCGCACGACCGTGTTACCTCAAAGTCATGGTGATTTATCAAGAGTGAAAAGGTTGATGGCCTCTATCACTCCAATAAATGCTCCATCATAATAGATCTTCAAGCGTTGACCATTGACTTTGAAAACCTCACCCTTGTCGGTTTGTAGTGAAACCGACCCAAACTTGTTCACCTCGGTAACTGTGAATGGTCCCGACCATCTGGACTTGAGTTTACCTGGAAACAAACGCAAAAGGGAGTTAAATAATAATACTTTATCACCAATTTTAAATTCCCGCTGCAGGATATGCTTGTCATGCCATTTCTTCGTCTTCTCCTTGTAAACCCGAGCACTATCATAGGCATGCAATCGAAACTCATCAAGCTCGTTCAATTGCATAAGTCGTTTCTCACCCGCCAGTGAGGGATCCATATTAAGCTCTTTTATGGCCCACATAGCCCTATGCTCAAGTTCTATCGGTAAATGGCACGCCTTGCCATAGACTAACCGGTATGGAGAAGCACCAATTGGAGTCTTAAAAGCAGTTTGGTAAGCCTATAAAGTGTCATCGAGCTTACGACTCCAATCCCTCCTAGATTTACTCACGACTTTCTCAAGGATAGATTTAATCTCCCTATTAGAAACCTCTACCTGACCACTTGTCTGCGGATGATAACTTAACCCCCGACGATGTGTAACGCCATATTTCTTCAATAAAGAGTTAAGATGGCGTTCATTGAAATGCTTTCCTCCATCGCTAATGAGAGCACGAGGAACCCCAAATCGTGGGAAAATGATCTTCTGAAACAGTTTGATAACTGCTTTGGCATCACAAGTGGGAGTGGCAATGGCTTCTACCCATTTGGAGACATAATCAACTGCTACTAGAATGTATTGGTTACCATGGGAAGATGGGAATGGCCCTTGGTAGTCAATACCCCAAACATCGAATATCTCAACTTTCAAAATACCCGTTTGAGGCATCTCATGCCTTTGAGAAATGTTACTCGTCCTTTGACATGCGTCACAAGAACGGACAAAAGTAGTAGCATCCTTGAGAATAGTCGGCCAATAAAAACCCGACTGCATAACCTTTGCAAATGTCCTTGAAGGACCATGATGACCGCCATAGGAAGAAGAGTGACAATGAGAAAGGATGGCATGTACCTCAGCCTCTGGAATACATCGTCGATAAATGTCGTCGGCACATTCCCGGAATAGATAGGGATCATCCCAAAAATACCTCTTGACATCATGTTGAAACCTCTTCTTTTGCTGATAGGATTGATATGGGGGCATAATTCCCCCAACCAAGAAGTTAGCATAATCGGCAAACCATCGAGTTTCCATGGTAATGGCAAGAAGATGATCATCAGCAAACGAATCATCAATGGGGATGGAATCTCCCTCTTCAAACCTCAGACGAGACAAATGGTCAGCAACCACATTCTCTGCACCTGACGTATCCCGGATCTCCAAATCAAATTCTTGTAACAACAAGATCCAACGAATAAGCCTAGGTTTGGCTTCCTTCTTAGCCAACAAGTATTTCAGTGCTGCATGGTCAGTATAGACTATCACCTTAGAACCCACAAGATAGGCTCTAAACTTGTCTAAGGCGAAGACAACTGCAAGTAACTCTTTCTCAGTGGTAGCAAAGTTAACTTGCGCATCATCCAACGTCTTACTGGCATAGTAAACTGCATGTAGCACCTTATCCTTCCTTTGCCCCAAAACAGCCCCAACTGCATAGTCACTGGCATCACACATTATCTCAAACGGCAATGTCCAATCAAGAGACTGGATAATAGGAGCTGAGATTAGAGCTTGTTTAATCCTGTCAAAAGACTTAACACACTCATCATTAAAGACAAACGGGGCATCCTTATGGAGAAGCTTAGTCATTGGTTGAGCAATTTTCGAAAAATCCTTAATAAAACGGCGATAGAACCCCGCATGACCAAGGAAACTTCTAACACTTTTAACATTCACCGGGTACGGTAATTGCTCAACCACTTCCACTTTAGCTTTATCCACTTGGATGCCTCGTCCAGACACCAAATGACCAAGTACCACCCCTTCAGTTACCATGAAGTGGCACTTCTCCCAGTTTAACACAAGATTACTCTTCTCACAACGTTGTAAGACTTTAGTTAGATTAGCTAAACAACTATCAAAATCGGTCCCATAAACACTGAAGTCATCCATAAAGACCTCCATAATAGACTCGATATAACCATAAAATATAGCCATCATACAACGTTGAAAGGTGGCAGGGGCATTACATACCCCAAAAGGCATTCTTCGGTAAGCAAAGACACCATAAGGGCATGTGAAGGTAGTCTTTTCCTGATCCTCAGGATGAATGGGGATTTGAAAGAATCCCGAGTAGTCGTCTAGATAACAAAAATACTTATGACACGCTAGACGCTCTAACATTTGGTCAATGTAGGGAAGAGGGAAGTGGTTTTTCTTAGTGGCTACATTCAGCCTCCTATAATCAATACACATCCTCCACCCAGTCACTAGTCTAGTATATATGAGCTCGTTTTTCTCATTAGTGACGACCGTAGTCCCTCCCTTTTTAGGGACTACCTGAACAGGACTGACCCACTTGGAATCATAAATAGCATATATGATTCCCGCATCTAACAATTTATGCACCTCTTTTTTAACTACCTCTTGCATAGTGGGGTTCAAACGACGCTGACCCTGCCTACAAGGTTTATGGTCTTCTTCTAAGTGGATACGGTGCATGCAAAAGTCAGGACTAATACCTTGTAAATCGTCAATGCTATAACCTATAGCCTTTTATGTCTTTTTAAAACCACCAACAAATCAGTAAGTTGGCTTTCAGATAGGCTAGCATTGACAATTAAAGGATTCATCTCATGGGAATCAAGAAAAACATATTTAAGATGAGAGAGGAGGGGTTTAAGTTCAGGTTTCTTTACCTCGGTAACCTTAGAGGGGTTACCTAAGCTATAAACCTTCTGTAACTTGCAGTCCTCTCATGTCAGCAGTTTTTCCATTGCAACTACTTCTTCATTCCGTAAGCTTCCAGCTTCAGCAGTACTGGAAATTAAGGCGATCTCCAGAGGATCCCTATTCAAACACAAAGAAAGACAATCATCAATAGATAAATCAACAATATCGACTCTATGACATGTCTCTTCTAACATGGGGTGTTTCATGGCATTGTCTAAATTAAAAGTGATTGTATCATCCCCCACTGTTAGTGTAAGTCTCCCATTCTTAACATCTATAACCACCCCCGCAGTATGGAGGAATGGTCGTCCCAAGATGATAGGAATTTGGGTGTCCTCAGCCATATCTAAGACAACAAAGTCAACTGGAATGAAAAACTTCCCTACTCTAACCGGTACGTCTTCTAAAATCCCTAGAGGGTGTTTAATAGAACGGTCGGTCATTTGTAAGGTCATGGTTGCAACAGTAAGTTGACCCATATTAAGCTTTTTGCATATAGAAAATGGCATAACACTAACACTAGCCCCCAAATCACAAAGGGCTTTATCGATAGCTAGGCAACCTATATTACAAGGAATAGAAAAACTCCCTGGATCCTTTAGCTTAGATGGTGATCTGGGTTGCAAAACAGCACTGCATTCCTCAGTGAATGCAACCGTCTCCACTTCATTAAAGGACCGCTTCCTTGTCAATATATCCTTCATGAACTTTGCATAAGCCGACACTTGAGTAATCAACTCGGTAAAAGGTACACTCACTTGCAGATTCTTGACAACTTCCATAAACCTCCCAAACTGTTTATCAAGCTTGGATTTATGTTGGCGGTGCGGAAAGGGAAGTGCAATGACAATTGGCTCGGCTTCTTTGGCTTTGGAAGTTGAATTAGAAGCGTTATCATCCTGATCAGGGGTTGCTCGATCGAGCAGAGGGCTTGCTCGATCGAGTTTTTCTGTACTGTAGCTTTCAAAAAATTCCCGAGAAGAATTTGGGCAGATTTTCTGGGTTGCTCGATCGAGCAAGGGGGTTCTGCTCGATCGAGCAACCTCTTTTTCAGCCCCTTTTTCGCCTTTTTTCGAACTTTGATCAGCAACTTCCAAGCTTTCATTGGTTTCATCCCTTTTCATTTCAGGGCCTTTGTAATGGGTTCCACTCCTTAAAGTGATGGCATTGACTTGTTCATGTGGAGGGTGTCCTTGAGGAGGAAGATTACCCGGTTGTTTATGTGGATTTTGGATCGCCAATTGGGCAATTTGAGTATCAACCATCTTATTATGAGCTATTAACTGTGAGATCTGAGCATCTTGCTTTTGTTGTATCATAAGACTCTGCTGCAACATAGCTTTCAATTTCGCCATATCATTACTTGGAGGTGGTGGAGGTGGAGGTTGTTGAAAGTTTTGGCCTCCTTTATTGGAACGATTGAAGTTACCTTGGAAATTGCGATTCTGAGGAATCACATAAGAGGAATGTAACACCCGCAAATGTACCCTATTTTTATAAGTAAAATATTTTACGGATACTTTTCAGCGAAATTTAGTTTTAATTTAGAATTTAATTTTCCGAGTCAAATTTAGAATTTCCGAGTTCGTATTTGGATTTTTCGCGAGATTTCAAGTGAATCCCGTCTTAAGCCGTCTTTGACTTTTCTTTACTTTTTCCACTCACCTTTCATATACTCCTTCCTAACCCTAACCTAACTCACACAACTCAAACACTTCCTTCTTCTCTAAGAAACCCAAAACCCAATCTTCCATAATCTTTCCAAGCTTAGATTCGTCATAACTCATTCGTTTCTCGCTCAAATTCACGTAAGTTCGTCTTATTCTTCCCCTCTCATCTTCCTCTATCCGTATTGGTAATAAAATTACCGTCTTTCTCGCTTTTTAAATTATCCTTCTTTCTCAAGGTGAATGATATTCATCTTTTGTTATCTAATTGTAGGTGGAGACTTTCTAGAAATCGATTAAAGACGCGAAAAGGTAACGGTGAAGGGTTACTCGATATCATTTACGTGTTTTTAATGTGTTTTCTATGTTAATAATCGTATTTAGAATAAGATTAGTAATCATAGGAATTGGGTTGTTGATGATAGTTGTTGTTAGTTGATAATTGATATGAGAATTGATGATTTATGATAATAGTTGATGATGGTTGAGTTTAGAACAAAATGGAGATGTCTTGACCCAAGTCACGGTCCTGAAACTCATGTCACGAGCGTGAAATAGTGGCTGACCATATACCCTTGCGTAACAGAGAGTTTCACGGGCGTGAAATACAAGTCACGGTCGTGACTTGTGCAGTTTCACTGCACTGACCCCTTTTCGTAAAATGATCATATCTCCTTCGTTACTTGCTTGTTTTGGGCTTGTGACATCCCGATGGAACCGTAAGAGGATAAGCTATGACCTCCAATTTGAATTTCTGCATTTTCATGTTTAGAACTCTAGTTATGATCGTTTGAAGTGGACCCTTGTTTTAGTTAGTTTCCAAACTCGTTGTTTTGGAGAGGTGATCTGTGTTCTTATTTATTATACTTCATAAACTTGTTCAAATGCTTATGTATCATGTATTGATTCATTTTTATTATATTTAAACTTATATAACTCTCTATTCTCATGTTTTGTGACGGTTTTTGCTATGTCCCACTTTGAGTCGGTTTTTACAAAGGTTACGGTTTGAGCACTATTTTTGTTATGTGCTTTGTACTCTCATTCCCTTGGCTACCTCCACGTTCGTAAGGCTGGAATGTCGGAACGGGGAGGTATCCTACTGCTTAATTGCATTTGTGAGTGGGCATACGACGACGTTGTTGGGAGTTGAACGCATTGCGTTGATCGACCCGGCCGTCAAATGTTGTTTACTTGCGAGGTGGTGTTATTTGCATGTAGCGTACCGCTTGTTATGAGGCTCGAGCTCTTTTCCGCCTCTTTCGTGAATTGATCTACCGAATTTGGGGTACTCGGCGTCAATGATTGACCGAGTCTTGGATGCGAAATGTCATCGCATGTCGAATGGGAAAATGGTTTATTCCGAGAGTCTGGCCAGGTTTAAACTAGGACCGGATATTTATATCGTCGTGCTACCAGGAGGACATTAGTCTACATATACGAAATGTAGCATCGTGTATGCGTTCAGGGAAATGTTATATCCCGTGGATGCCTTTTAATCATACTTGCCATGTACACGGTGCTAGTGCGTTTCATTTACCGTGAGAGATGTCGTCTTTGTGTTGTTGTGTTTGGATGCGTGATTACATGATTGATTATTCATGATCATTGCATGACTTGGCATGGTTTGTTTGTCGAGTCTCAATCTTATCAAACTTATACCGCTAACGGTGAGATGCAAGCCCTAGTGAGCGTATTCGGTTGCCTAAGAGTGTCTTCCCCGAGTCTTTGTATAACATGATGGATTCGGACTTGTACTTCATATGCTCTTATCATTATATATTGAATTGCCTATCTATCCTTATCGTATTTTCACATGTATATCTATATATGCATGCTTCTACTTTTGTATTTCCTTTTATGTACGTTTGATGTGATATGGCTGGGAGAACCCGGAGTTACTCCCCACTGACTGTGGCGTTCATGTTTTTCATGGATGAACAGGTTGCTTGATTGGATGGCTTTTTGCTTGTGGTATTTTGGGTTCGGGTGTGAGCTAGCGGGCGTTGTCCCTGGATGAAACACCTCTAGACGTTTATTAGCTAGTTTGCTAATCACTTTGATATTGATAAAATTTTGAGAGACTTCGTCTCTTTGTAATATATTCTATTTTGTTCGTAATTATTTGACATTCCTCGTATTTCTATCTTGCATGTTTAAAGGTTTTTAAAATACCGTATTTCCGCTATATAAATCACATGCTTGTTATGTTTTATTTCCGCGCGAGGGCTGTCACAAGGAACCTTGTTGCTGATGTGGCGGTGGGGTAGGATTAAGAACATTCTGACTTCTGTAAGAGAGATTGGGATGCTCTTTTGTCCTTTCATTGTAAAAATTAGAGTAAGGTGTATTTTGCTTAAAAGATTGAAAGGCAAGGACTTGCTCAACCGTACTCATACATTCCACTGTAGTATGCCCCCATAGTACCACATCTTTCATATGTTGGCTCTTGTTGAACCATGGCATGAACCGTTAGCTTTTTTTCCAAGGACTTTGAAGTTTGTAACTCGTCAATTTTGGCAGTTAATGCCTCCAACTGAGCTGCTGATGCGTGTATTTTATATAGACTTTCTAGTCCATTTATTGCACGCATTTCTATGTCATTTAGGTGATATTATATCACCATATGCCCCTATTTGGCTACTTTGTACTTTCATTACTATTTTGTAGGTACAAGCTGCGTAGTAGCGGAAACCGAGCCAGAACAGTCCACTTTGCATGCATTTAGGAGAATGGAAGGAACGGAACAGAAGCTCTTGCATGGGAAAGCGTGAAACCGCTTGCAATCAAGTCCAAAGCCATGTCCAACACTGCACGATAGGCCAAAAGACCTCGATCGATTATATATTTGGTCGATCGAGGAGCATTGAAGTAAAAAGTTGCTCGATCGAGCTGTCCTGTGCTCGATCGAGTAAGTAGCTGCTGAAAAGTTGCTCGATCGAGTAGAATTGTTACTCGATCGATTGATTTTCTCCAATAAAGTCCTCGATCGAGTGGTATTTTCCCTCGATCGAGTAGATTCTATCATGTGCCTTAAGTCCATAGCTTAATTAGGGTTTAAGAGTCGTGTTTTGCATTATATAAACTCTTATTTACGTCATTAGTTAGACATTCAGATGAAGATTCAGAATCATTAGGATTCAGAACCCTTAGGGTTCGGGATCATTATCACCACTTAGCTTTAGTTTTCTGAACTTTTAATCTTTGGTTTGCATTCGGGTTTATCGACGTAGGATTTGTTCTTTACGCCGGATTTGCTAAGATTGTAAACTCCTTTCTTCTTTTCTCTCTTTCTTAATCTTAGTCTTAATTACTGTTTCTCTTTCTTAATTACTGCCGCGTTATTGTTCATGCTTGTTAATTACGGTTTTATTATGTCTTATGTCATATGTTTAATCGTCTTTGTTAGCATAGTCTATAACATGAGTAGCTAATTCTCTTGTATGTTGGGATGAGGGAAACTGTAGTAGAGGCATGTTAGGATAGATTAGTTAAGCTAGTCGTGAGAATCGATCTTTGCAATTTAATTGAGGTTTAGTCGAATGAGTGCACGCAGGAGACTAGACTAGGTAGTTAACCCCGACCTGGATCGAGAGATTGGAAGGGAAGGCTTGCTTAGAATTGATAGGTGACTCCTAAGAGGACGAGAGTTAATTAGGAAAATCCCTAGGGCGGTTTGAGACCGAGAGGAGAAAACCATTGCTCTTCTCATTAAAAGATTGACTGACTTAGTTGACCCGTAGATGCCGATACTTCAGTAGACCGAATCCTAGCATATTCTTTCTCTATCTTTATTTCTCTTCCTTTAATCTTTTTAGTTTAGTATAAACCTTTTCAAACCCCCATAGATTGTTACTGGCAGAATTAGATTTCAGTTAATTAGTTTCCTCCCTGTGGAGATCGACCCTACTTCCGCTATCTTCTTAGTTAGTTGACTTAGGTTTTATTTTTGGTGTATAACGACCACATCAAATTTTGGCGCCGTTGCCGGGGAGGCAATTTAATTTTCTGTTATTTATTTCTGTCTCGTCTTAAGGAATTTCTAATTCCTTAAGACTGTTCTTATCTTTCTCTCTATAGTTGTGTATGCGCAGGTAGAGAGGGATAGATAAGACTGATCAGGAGGAAGACTTGAGTACTCCTGATTCTGTCTTCGACTGTTGAGATTACCGTACCAGCGAAGATGGAAGAAGTTCACACATGTTCGAGCGATTCAAAAGTGGAGCTACACTCCCAGCAAAGATCGTATGTGTGGAAGAAGAAGGCGGAAATTACCACAGCTGAGGGTACTTCCGCAAGTCAAAGGCCTGACGGTGGCCTTGTCACGAACCTATTTGGTTACTAGCCGGGTTTGCAACCCCGTGCAATTTGTAAAAACAATTTATTGCGTTTTCAAGTAGACAATTAGACTATTACGTGATAATCCGTAGTTTAGATGAACAATTTATTTTTCCTGCTAGACTTTCTTTTGGTATTATTTTCTGGGTATCGGTTGGCATCGGTTTTGCAGGAGAAGAAGCGGAAAACAGTTGCTCAAAACCGAAAGCTGTGCAATTGCAAAAGTGCTCGATCGAGCAAAGCACAGTTACTCGATCGAGCGGTAATGCCTGAAAATGTACTCGATCGAGTAAAACTTCTACTCGATCGACCCCTACTTTGATGCTGGTTTGGGGAAGCCTTGTCTTGTGAGTTATTCTGTTTAGTTTTTTTTTCCATTCCTTACATATATTTCATTCCTTAGGAACATGAATTAGGTTGTTTTTTTCCCTTTCCCGTATATGATGTTGTGCTATAGCCAATGAGGACATTGTCTGTTTTGGTTTGGGGAAGTGTTTCACATCCTTTTGCGTCTGCATTTGCATTTGTATTGCATTCACGTTTACAATTCATGTTAATTAGAAAAAATTTGAAAAAATCAAAAATATCACGTTTATTTTTGCATTTAGTTGAGTCGGATTGGAGTCTTGTTCATGATGAAATTGCTCTACAAGTTTATTTTTTGCTATTTTTTGCACCTTTCTTGAGTTATTTAGTAAAATCGAAATAGTGAACTATGAATTTTGTCTTGGAATTTAAATTTGATTATTAGACTTGACTCAACTTTTTGGCAAACTACTTATATTTTCTGAGTTTTAGAGCCTATAACTGGTGACATTCATGACCAGTTCATCTAGGAATGAGAGTAGTTACTCCCCACATCTCGTGTCATTTGCTTGTATATGAATTTTGATTTCTTATTGCCTGCACGCATTGGGTTTGTGGTCGGTATTACGTGTTTTGAGAACTTTTGCATCTCCTTTTTCCTCATTTTACCCCATTAACTCCACATAAAGCCATATCTGCCTGTTGCCCTTAACTACATCCTAAACTTAGCCTACCTTTGCCGAGCTAGTTTAGTAGTCGAGGTATATTATGTCATTGTGTCAGTTTTTGGCTCGTTTCATTGATTGGAGTGGGTATTTACGAGAAAAAGAAAGAAGTTGTTATTAGTGCCTCGATCGAGTAGCTTTCAGCTCGATCGAGCGGATTTTGTGTTTTTGTGCCTCGATCGAGTGACTCATTCTACTCGATCGAGAGGTTTTTCCTCAATCAGCCAAGCAAGAAAAGAAAAGAAAAGAAAAAATGAAAAATATATTTTGAAAAAATAATTGGCTGAAATTTCTGTTATCTACACCTCCTATGCGTATCATTAATTTGTTGAGGTGTTATTTGGGATTTGTGTTGTTTATGCCTAGATTTGTTAAGGCATCGAGCTTAGTTTTTGATAGTTGGAAGAATGGAACGAGTTCTATTGCGGTCTTGTTAGGAACTAGCTTGGCTATTTACCCTCACATTTCCAATAATTGTTTTGCCTCTTCTTACCAATTAGCCTCACATATCTATATTTTTGCAAATGTTCGGCACGTGATTGTCCTTGAACGGTGGTTATGCGTGTGTACGGTGCTTGAATCATCTTTCATGTTAGTTAGCAATGCATGTTGTGTCGGTCGTAGTCTAGGTGAGTGACTATTTTTCTTCTCTCTTTCTTATACATATTTACTTACCTTTTGCTTGTTGAGAGAAGAGTGATCCGTGAGAGTCCGAATTTGGTTGAGTCTTGCAAGGTCGAAAGTCTAATTTATTTCCAAGATTGTATAAATTCGTTCACTTTCGTATTGAGCTTTGTAGCGATTGAATGAGTGCATTGAACTGTTTTATATTGACTTGTAGCTAGCTCTGAGACTTGCTCCATTTCCCCTAGGTTTATTTTGTTCCATATAGCTGCATTTAGTTTGCTTGAGGACAAGCAAAGGTTTAGTTTGGGGAAGTTTGATGCGTGTATTTTATATAGACTTTCTAGTCCATTTATTGCACGCATTTCTATGTCATTTAGGTGATATTATATCACCATATGCCCCTATTTGGCTACTTTGTACTTTCATTACTATTTTGTAGGTACAAGCTGCGTAGTAGCGGAAGCCGAGCCAGAACAGTCCACTTTGCATGCATTTAGGAGAATGGAAGGAACGGAACAGAAGCTCTTGCATGGGAAAGCGTGAAACCGCTCGCAATCAAGTCCAAAGCCATGTCCAACACTGCACGATAGGCCAAAAGACCTCGATCGATTATATATTTGGTCGATCGAGGAGCATTGAAGTAAAAACTTGCTCGATCGAGCTGTCCTGTGCTCGATCGAGTAAGTAGCTGCTGAAAAGTTGCTCGATCGAGTAGAATTGTTACTCGATCGATTGATTTTCTCCAATAAAGTCCTCGATCGAGTGGTATTTTCCCTCGATCGAGTAGATTCTATCATGTGCCTTAAGTCCATAGCTTAATTAGGGTTTAAGAGTCGTGTTTTGCATTATATAAACTCTTATTTACGTCATTAGTTAGACATTCAGATGAAGATTCAGAATCATTAGGATTCAGAACCCTTAGGATTCGGGATCATTATCACCACTTAGCTTTAGTTTTCTGAACTTTTAATCCTTGGTTTGCATTCGGGTTTATCGACGTAGGATTTGTTCTTTACGCCGGATTTGCTAAGATTGTAAACTCCTTTCTTCTTTTCTCTCTTTCTTAATCTTAGTCTTAATTACTGTTTCTCTTTCTTAATTACTGCTGCGTTATTGTTCATGCTTGTTAATTACGGTTTTATTATGTCTTATGTCATATATTTAATCGTCTTTGTTAGCATCGTTCATAACATGAGTAGCTAATTCTCTTGTATGTTGGGATGCGGGAAACTGTAGTAAAGGCATGTTAGGAGGGATTAGTTTAGCTAGTCGTGAGCATCGATCTTTGCAATTTAATTGAGGTTTAGTCGAATGAGTGCACGCAGGAGACTAGGCTAGGTAGTTAACCCCGACCTGGATCGAGAGATTGGAAGGGAAGGCTTGCTTAGAGTTGATAGGTGACTCCTAAGAGGACGAGAGTTAATTAGGAAAATCCCTAGGGCGGTTTGAGACCGAGAGGAGAAAACCATTGCTCTTCTCATTAAAAGATTGACTGACTTAGTTGACCCGTAGATGCCGATACTTCAGTAGACCGAATCCTAGCATATTCTCTCTCTATCTTTATTTCTCTTTCCTTTAATCTTTTTAGTTTAGTATAAACCTTTTCAAACCCCCATAGATTGTTACTGGCAGAATTAGATTTCAGTTAATTAGTTTCCTCCCTGTGGAGATCGACCCTACTTCCGCTATCTTCTTAGTTAGTTGACTTAGGTTTTATTTTTGGTGTATAACGACCACATCAGCTGCAACTGCATTATCCGTACCTCCTCTCCTCACATTACCCCTAGGATTCCCATACTCAGCAGTGTGAGTAGTCATCTCATCAATTAACTTCCAAGCATTGACATCAGTAGTGTTATTTTGGAATCTCCCATTAGCAGCAGAATCGAGCAATGTCCTCTGATCATCATATAACCCATTATAAAATTGGTTGCATAAGAACCAAGTATAAAAACCATGATGTGGAACAGACTTGACAAGCTTTTTGAAGTGAACCCATGCCTCATTAAAGTTCTCATTTGGACCTTGTTTGAAACTTGTGATTTGGCTTCGAATGGCATTGGTTTTCTGTGGCGGAAAATATCTTTTGTAGAATGCAAGAGCAAAAGAATTCCAATTGGTGATGCCAAGTGCAGCCATATCTAACTCACTCAACCAATCTTCTGCCCCGTCTCGTAATGAAAAGGGAAACAACACCAACTTGATCTGATCTTGTGTCACCCCACCCGTTAAAGGAATAGAGCAGCAATAATTAGTGAATTTCTCCATATGCTTAGCGGGATCCTCAGTAGGGCTCCCTCCAAACATGTTTCGCTTCACCAAAGAGATATAAGACGGACGAATCTCAAAAGTACTATTACCCGTAGTAGGGAGTTGAAATCCCTTGGGAATAGATGCAACGGTAGGCTCCGAATGGCTTGCTAGAGTAGGCATGGTTATAGTGGGTGCAGAAATAGGTGTATCCTCTTCTAAGGATGGTTTTTCTGCGACGAATTCGGCGTAAACTGTTTCAAGCGTACTCAAGTCTTCCGCTTCTTGAATTTCCTTCCAAAAGTTTCGTCTAGACCGGAGAGTCTTCTCTGGTTCAGAATCGTAGGGCACGAGAACGGACCTAGAACACCTGGGAATAAACAAAAACTAAAGAAAAGGATGAGAACGGTCTCAAGGAACTTAGGTTCCCTGAGACGAAAAAGACAAACTAAGTAGAAACAAACAGAAAATTATTGCCTCCCCGGCAACAGCGCCAAATTTGATAAGGGTAAAGTCGAATCTCCTTAATCAAAGTAAACCTAATTCACTACTAACTAATAGTCAGCGGTAAGCAAGGTATCGAATCCACATGAAGGCGGTAGTATTATAATCTGTTAAACTAGGTTTGTCTCTTAAGTAACAATTTCTGGGTTTTGATTGTAGTTTCTAAACTAATAGCATTTAATAACAACAACTAAAGTAAACAATAACAACTAATAACAATAATAATAACAACTAATAATAAGCAATAACTAACTATAAGCAATAACAAACTAATAAGGTTGAAAACAATGAGATTAAAAGTCTAGGGTCTCAGGTTCACTAGGATTATTGTTCAGGGGTAAGGATAAAATCAAGTATCATGCAATAAAGCTATCTAAGGTCACAAGATCAGTCGATTCCATTATGCCCTTTAGATCTACAATTTAACATGCGATCGCTATCATTAAACGAGTTCTATTCAATTGTCGTAGCCTATCTTAGTCTTAACCCGGTCGGTGTTAATCCTAATTCGCGAGACTAGTTAATCTATCCTGGCCAGTAATCAAACAACTAGAATTAAAACGATAATCAAACGATAACCATGCAATTGCAATTCAATTAATTAATCTACCCCTTCTAACAATCCTAGATCCCCTTTCAACCCTAGAAAGGAATTTAGCTACTCATAACGATATTAATAACAACGATATTAAATAAAGTAAGCATGATTAACAATTATGAAAGGATGAACAAAGAGTAATTAAAGAACAAAACGACAATTAAATTGAATAACAAAGAAAGATTGAAAAATACCGATTACAACTTGAACTAAAGACAATCGTCTTTGATGAATCAAATCCGGAGGAAAAGTAAACTAATTAGGGGTTTCTGAATTAAAGCCTAAAAGTATTCAAAAGCATAAAAAAGTATATGAAAGTATGAAAGACGACCTATCTTTTTATAATACAAAAGATCTAATTAATTAGGTTAAACTTTAGGAAAATAGAAGAAATCCGCCGAAATAAAGATTGCTCGATCGAGCAAGGCACTTCTGCTCGATCGAGCAAGAATCACACCGACTCGATCGAGCACAGGTACTATGCTCGGTCGAGCAGCTCTCATTATAGCTTGTTTCTTCGACTTTTCTTCATTTCTCCTCATTCTTCCTCGATTTCCGTGCATAACCTTCTACGATCCTACTCCGCCATGCTCCATATCTACTCAGAAAGCTCCAAATGCATCCAATCTGCATTAGAACATAACAAAAGCGGCATAATCGATATTCTAGCTAAAATAGCATAGAATAAGCAAGGAAAGACGGTAAATCGAGTTATTTGTGACTAGGGGAAGCATAAAATATGTATATAAATAATGATCATCACATTGTCTCTAAGTGAGGTTCTTATAAGAGTTTCAGTGTTGCATTGCCTTATGTTCTTATAACTCATTATTAAATTAATCTTTGCCTCATCAGTTCTTAAGTGAACTAGTGGGAGACGACAGTCTTGTAATAATTGAGAATAAAACGACAATCTTGAAACGGAGTAGTTTATCCGGTAATAGTTGAGAATAGAACAAATTTAAAAACGTCTATTTGTTTGTCCATTTGCTTTTACTTTTTCAGTGGCATCTTCATTTACATTACCTCTTTGTTATTCTAATCTTGTCATAGTTCTCTGCACTGCTGCTTAGACTTGTACATTTATTGATGCATAATTTTAATACAATTGTTTAAAGAATCTTCTTCGTCCTTTATATCAGTTTGGTTTAACTTGCTTTAATTCATAAAGTTAAGTTAAAAAGTTTAATTGAACACTTAACACACTCTCGCCATTAACTCTTCAATCAATCAATCATTACTCCACTATTTAACGGTCACGCACTAATGACTAGCTAACGCCATGACACTTTCTTTTAACTTCTTTAAAGCAAATAACTGCACAATTCAGCTAAAGTCCAAACATAAAGGCTTAAAGCCAAGATACCCGACATCACAACTACGTCAGATCGTCTCATTGAAGACATGGGCTATCCGTCAGCGGCTGAAGACTAATAGTGTCCCTCTCACAATATGCACTCGAGAGGGCAAGTGGAGGGATTCATTTGGCCTCCCCACTTGCACATTACGAGAAGAAAATTATCCGTCTTCAGCTTGTAACGTATAGTAAAATCTTTAATGAGAATTTGTGCAACTCCGTAAACCACACCAAAAACTTAACTGCTTAAGTTTTTAAACTTAACTGCTTAAGCAAGTTCAGTTCACACCCAAATACCGTATGCTAATCTAATAAGGCCCATTACTACATTATTTATTAGTGTACTAAATAGGTGTATTTAGTGAAGCCTTTGGGCTTCATATTCATACGTTCAAAGCTATTGCAAAGCTACTGTATTTATAGTCCATTGATGTTGAATGAAAAGGCAAGAGTTTATCTCATATCATTTGTATTACGTTAACATGGTATCAGAGCACTTTCACACATAAAAATCACTAAGCATTTGTTCATCCTCGTCATGAATAACGACGACGGAAAAAGTACAATAATCGAGCCTACATCCCCATACTATGTCGGCCCAAATGATAAACCAGGCGACATAATTACCACTGTTCGTCTCACGCTCAACAATTTTGATGCTTGGGCATACTCCGTACGTACCGCCTTGAAGGCCCTGATCGGGCATGTCGCAAGCCCAATACAAAGATAAATTACCCAGACTAGGCTAATAACAAATTAATGTAATTAGGTAAGTAGGGGTCGATCCTCAGAGAGATGGTGTTTCCTATGGAATGTGAATTACCTCGCAATTGAGTTCTATCTAATGATTATCTGGGTTTTGAGATTTTTGATATCTAAACTAATATAAAGCATAAATAAAAACAAAATAAAAACAAAATAAAAATAGTAAAGCAAGTAATGAAAAGCATCTAGGGAAGTAGGTTCACACATGTAGATTGATATATTGATGAAATTGGATTTAGGATATGCAAATAATTCATTGAGCGTTCGTAAGAATGGCGTGTTCATTACAATCATAGATCAGATGGTCCAGCAGGCTTTTAGTGCGATTTACTAGGTCTTAATCCACTACGTCACGCTTTGTCTATTCAATTCCTGTATATCTACCTTGGAAAAGAATTCCATACTAGTCAAATGATTTTAGCTAAAAATCATTAACTATCGTTACAATCCAAACATGCATAGACACAATGTTTTAAAGGCACAATTCCTTTATCCAATTAACATTTTTTAATCAATCTAACATGGCTACCCTACACCCTAGAAAGGATGACTACTCACTCATGATGATATCTATGTCTAAAATGATATTAACAATGAAAACTAGGATAGACATGTTTATTTGGTTTTGACTTTTTATATGGCGATAATAACGACGCTAATTGATAATCTAGGAAACGAAACAACGATTATAACGGTACTAAAATGAATCTAAGACAATATGTAAAACGAATAACAATCAAATGGAAAATAATAAGAACATTAAACAAGGGATAAAACAGAAATACCTATATGACGACAATGATAACAATAATAGAAAATCCTTGCATATAATAAACGATCCTTGAATTGCAACACTTGAACCACACAAAGGAGATTACAAGGATGAGATCCTTATTAATCTAAACTAAGGGACAGAAATAAACTAAGAACTAAAGACTAAAGAAGAAGGAAAGGAGAGAAGAGAGACTAGTTCTCCCTTCCTCCTAATCTAAAGAGGAAATGTAAGAAGAGAAGAGAAGAGGATTGTAAGAAAGGTGTGTTGAGATGAGAGGCTAGATGATCTATTTATAGTATTAGGGTTTCGTGGGGAAGAGGTCGGGCATTAAACACATAGGACAAAAATAGGAAGTTGACGCCGTTTTGTGCAGAGCAGCACACTTCCCCGATCGGGTACACACTTCCCCGATCGGGTATTTTGTCTTCTGGAAGCTTTTGACTAACGCTTCATCTCCTTTTGTTTTGACTTGACTTCCAACATCCCCCTTGACCTCTTGAGTCGGGTTTGTTGATAGGGTTTGATGTAAAGCGATGATTTCTTCCTTTCAATTGATTGATCTTCCGACAACTACGAAACTGTCTTTGCTTCTTCTCTCTTTCGAATTAGTGAACCTTCTTGACATGCCTTTCACTTGGTCAAGCTTGCTTCTTCAAATCGTCGGGTTCTAGGCAAATGCTCGGAAATATAGAAAAAGGGCGTAGAAACATCACTTTCCCTACAAAACAGGTTAGAACATAGGAATTCGCCTAGAAGACGATATTAGCTCATAAAATGGCTTAACAAATCACAAATGCCAAACAAAACCGAGCTAAAGTGGGGGTTAAAATCATACAAATATTCACTTATCAAACTCCCCCAAGCTAAACCTTTGCTTGTCCTCAAGCAAACATAACAAACAATACCAGGACAAGGATGCAAGCATTGGCTACTACACCATCGAGAAACAAATCTCAACATAAAGCTTTGGAAACATAATGAATCATAACCCAAAAACAACGTGGGCAAGAATGATACATAAACATGGCTGAGATTTACATAACGGCGTAGCACAGAGAATTTCACTATAGATTTTCGGCTCTTGCATGATCTTTTGACAAATGGACTCTCACGGTACACTCGAACACTCATTGTATGTAAAAGGTGATTTCTTTATGTGTAAATATTTTTGAGACACTCACCTATCTACGACTTATGAAAATGTATCCGCAGTCTAATATGGTAAACAACTCAAAACACAAGTCAAAGATCACAATGCACACAGAAAAGAAGCCGAAACAATGAAGAAGGCTTTGGGAAATGGGTGAAAGGTGGACAAACAGTTATGGTCATGTGAAGTTTAGAATGAGCTAGCAACTGACCAATGATAAATGGATACTCAATCCAAACTTTCGGTTATATTCCCACAAACAAAAGATGAAGCCAGAAGTAACAATTGGCTTATTACACACGAAACATAAGGGTAAACTCCTTCTATTGATTTGACATTTTGAGGAGATACTCACAACTTCTTCTTTTATTTCTTCTTTTTTTTTCTCTTTTTTTTTCTCTTTTTTCATTTTTTTCTATTTCTATTCATTCTATTATTTTCACTTCTTGAATATTTTCGTTCTCCAAATTCACTTTGACATATAAGAACAAATCTTCTCAAAAGAGCACTCATACACCATAGTCTAGCTACTAGCTCAAAAGGTAGGCAATTTTTATTTGTAGCTATTATTTTGTGAAATATTTGTATGAAGGGGCTTATTTTGAGGTGTAATTCAAAGTGAAAAAGGCTTCAAATCATAGTGAATCATGAATGCAATGCTTATAGAAATGAAATGAGAACCATACTTATGCATTTTGACATGACACACATCACAAGGAGAACTACACACACCTAGATGAGACTGGGTATAGATGTACCAGCCTAAGGAGGTTCTACCTTACAATATATGTAACTTGCCAAATGTCAAAATCAAGCGTACTCATCTATAGATTCATTACATGCCTACTGTGTACAAGACTTCCCCATGTATGCACAATTCAATGAATATTGAATCATTACCTTTTGAAAGCTCTAAGTTTGGGAAATGTAACATGATAGCATAGTAAACAAGCAGGCGAAGCATGAAAAGCATTCAATTGTGTTCAGAAAAAATTTTAAATTTTCCCAAAAATCTTCTCTTTCTTTTATTCAAAATTAAAATGCAAAAAGGGAAAATGCAATCCCTCCCCCAAGCTAAACATCACATTGTCCTCAATGTGAGCACGAAGACTAAACATGCAACGAGATGCTTAATGGGGAAAAAGAAAAATGAAAGAAGAGTGAAGCTTACAAGTCAGCGCGGACTCCCCCAAGCTAGTCTTTTGGACTTGACAAGGAAGGTCTTTATAGGTTCTTCAAAAACTCTTTCATCTGCAATATAAATCCTAATTAACGAAAAAGGGAAATACAAAATTAAAAAATGCAAAAAGAAAAGGAACACGGGTTGCCTCCCGAGAAGCGCAATTTAAAGTCTTGCTAGACTCCACTTCTTTCTTTGAAATCATCCTTTATCTTTAAGCTCACTATCATCCAAGCTTGTCATCATAGCCTGCTTTACATTCTCCATCCATGCTAAGCTTTTCCGAGAATAGCCCCTTCTAGCACTTTTAGCAGTAGTGCTTTTAGTATGATCACCTGCAAGAGAATCAACACTAACCTGTGCCTCCACCGGATCCGTCAGTAAGGATCGAGGCATTGAAGAAACAACAGAAGAGTCATCAACATTAAGCACATAACAAGGTTCTTCTAACACGGGACCCTTAACGGTTGAATTTTTACTAAAGGTCACCTTGTCATCTCCTATCTCTAATGTTAGCTTCCCATTCTTGACATCAAAAACCGCACTAGTGGTGTGCAAAAAGGGTCTTCCCAAAATGATTGGGATTTGAGAGTCTTCGGTCATGTCAAGTACTAGAAAGTCAACAGGAATGAAAAACTTACCAACTTTGACGGGCACATCTTCTAAAACACCCATAGGTTGTTTTAGAGAACGGTCCGCCATTTGCAAAGTAATATTAGTGCATTTCAAAGCACCCATGTTAAGTTTTTCAAACATAGAAAAGGGCATGACACTTACACTAGCACCCAGGTCGCAAAGGGCTTTATCAATGGTATATGTGCCTATAGTGCAAGGGATGGAATAACTACCAGGGTCCTTAAGTTTTGGTAGAGACTTATTTTGCAAGAGTGCACTACACTCTTCAGTGAAAGCTATGGTCTTAGTCTCATTGAAGGATCTCTTCTTTTTTAGGACTTCCTTCATAAACTTGGAATAAGAAGGAACTTGGGTAAGCAATTCAATGAAAGGGACTGTTACCTTTAAGTTCTTGACGACGTCAAGGAACTTACCATACTGTGCCTCCTCCTTGTGCTTGGCTAATCTTTGGGGAAATGGGACTTTGATTTCAATAGGAATCTCGGGCCCTTTCCCTTTTGACATGGGCACCTCAGCTTCAATATTAACAACCACGGGCTCATCATTATGCTTACCACTTCTTGAGGAAATGACATTTATAGTTTCGTGAGGTTGGTAACATTGTGAAAGCAGCTGCCCTTGCTCTTGGTAGGTATTAGAAGAGGTAAATTGGGAAATTTTAGCTTCCAACAATTTGATGGCGGCATCCTTAGCTTGATCGCTCTCTTCGAATTGAGCTATCATGGTGTCTTGCCTTTGAGCTAATTGCAGCATTATTGCTTCAAGTTTACTTACACCATTGTCTCTCTGTTGAAATGTAAAGGATTGGAGTTGTTCTAGCTTTTGTGTGAGAAGGGCTACTTGAGCTTGTAAAAGCGTCAAAGTGGGGTCTTCTTGCTTAGATTTCGATGGTATGGAGCGGGAATTTCTATATTGATAATCGTGAATTGCCATGGATTCAATGGTAGTGTGAGCATTTTCAACATTGATTTGATCAAATCTTCCATTGTTAGCAGAATCCAGGATTCGACGGGACTCTATATAACACCCATTATAGAATGTGATGGCAAGGAGCCATGAATCTAACCCATGATGAGGGCATTCTCTTTGTAAGTCCTTGTACCTCTCCCAAGCTTCATATAGGCTCTCATCATCTCCTTGTTGGAAACCAGTGATTTGACTTCTCAACAAAGCAGTCTTCTCTGGGGGGGAAGTACTTTGGTAGAAGGCAAGAGCTAAGCTCTCCCAATCGGTGATACCTAAAGTAACCTTATCAAGGCTATGAATCCACAACTTTGCCTTACCCTTCAAAGAAAATGAGAAGAGCATCTCTCTAATTTGCTCTTGGGTGACTCCATTTTGTCTAATAGTGGAGCAATAGTCACAGAAGTTTTGGATATGAAGGTTGGGATCTTCTGTGGCATTGCCACTAAATTGGCTTCTTTCTATAAGGTTAATGAAGGAGGGTTTGATTTCAAAGTTTTGGGCTTTGATTTGGGGTGTAGCAATACCCCTTGGAAGTGTTTGTGCGTTGGGTTTGGAATGGTCTGAAAGTCGAACCATTTCTGAATGTGAAGGTGAAGATGGAATGAAGATTGAGTTGTAACAACCCGAAAAGTACCCTATTTTTCTTGTAAAAATATTTTACGAATATTTTTCAGCCTGTTTAAGTTTTAAAGTGGAATTTATTGTTTCCAGTTGAATTTTGAAATTCCGAGTTCGTATTTGGAATTTTTGAGAGATTCCATGAGAATCCCGTTTTTAAGTCAACTTTGACTTTCGTTGACTTTTTCCGACTCGCCTTGTAATTTTGAAGACCGAAATTTTATTTAAAAAATAATATTTTTAATTTTAGTTTATATAGATTTATTGGGATTTATGAAATTTAATATAATTATTTTGAATTTCTTTGGATTAAAGAATAACCACCTTGTTTTTGGTTTTTTTGTTTTTTTACGGTGTTAAACCCGAACAGTCATTTAACTATTCCCGAGTCATCGTAAATCCCGAAACAAACCCGAAACTCGACTTTGGCATGAGTCACACGCCCATGTCATCTTTTTCCACTCCCTTTAGGATATTTTCATTCTTTTTATTAAACTAATAATAATATCTTAGATATTTATAACTTTATCGATCCGTCAACGAAAATTACGCAAATCGTTTACAAAACAGACCCGACAATCACCAAGCCACACGGCTCCTCTTCCTCTAATAGGGCTAGATATTTTGCTTTCTTTTGATTACATTAACATAATATCTAGATATTTGATTTAATTAACTTAATATCTAATTAATTACCTTATTATAATGATAAAACCCGAGTCAATTCCGTAACAATAATTTCAAAACCCGACTCATTATTTTCCTCTATATTACACGGCACACACCACCACATTACTCACCACTTATCTTTTCATTTTACACTAAATCAACTTAATACCTTTTTAATACTTTCTTTAATATAATCAAAATCGTTCTTGGTGTTCTTGAGCGTTCTTCGTCGTTCTTGAGCAAAATCGTCATAAAACCTTCATTTCTTTTTCAAATCCGTCCTAACTTATATTTCTAGAATCTCCTCTTCGCTCTCCATCTTCAAGTGCGGTTTATTTTCAATTCCGACAAAATCGTTTTCAACACTTTAATTATGGAAAATCAAGTTTTAATTCTAACAAATATTTTTCTTGTCATTTCTTATAGGGGAAGATTTTGAAGACGAGTCTGGTGACTCGTATATTTTAGGAGAAGATTAGAAGACGGGTTTCTTATTTTCTTAGTTCTTATTTTTTTGGTGCTACTTGATTTTGCTAGCTAAGGTAACAATTCCGATTTACTCGACGAATTAATGTCACAAATATTTTGTTTTTGGTTCATCTTTTGTTTTTGTTCATATTATTGTTATTTATGATTGTTGGTAATAACATGATAAGTAGTAATTATTTGTATGTTGTATGGAATTTTTATGACATGTTTTGGTTCTTGACATATTTGGATGAGTTGTTTAAAATCATGATTTTTGTATGGATGGTTGTTAAAATGGTGGTTTGATAATTAAAACATGTTGGAATTAATTTGGTGTTTGTTGTTGTTGAACCGTGTGAGATGGCTGGAAAAACCAGCCCAAACCAGCCCCAAACCAGGCCGGTTCAGGCCGGTCTGGATTGGTTCGGATTTGGTCCGTTGGTTTTGTGTCGATGTTTGATTGTTTTGTTGTTGTTTTGACGGGTTTTAAATATGTTAAACATGCGGGAAAATAGTAAGAAACGATTTTAGAATTTTTAATCAAAACAGCCCAAACCAGGCCCGTGGGCCCAGTCCAGGTCCGGTTTGGTCTCGGCCCAAAATCAGCCCGTGGGTCCCTTCCTTGGTTTTGTGACGGTTTTTGAGTTATTGCCATTTTATCGTGTTTTGTAATATTTAGCAAGTGGGAAATGTTAATAAGTAAAATATTTACTTAAAAAGGTTTTTCATAAAATTATTATTTCTTACATGTTAGACATTATAATACGAGATTATAGTTAAATTTAATATCCTTTAAGTCAAGCGGGTTTTTCGTAAGATTTAATATTTCACATGTTAGAAGTTTTAATAAAATAACATGTAATGAATATGTTGATTTTATGTCTAAGACTAATTGGTAAAGACTCTGTTTCTAGCCGGTTTGACCAAACGGGTTTGGTCAAACTAAGATCTAGTCAGCCCCGTTTTGACTGATGACCCGTCGCGGGACTCGGGTCGGGATTTGTCTTCAGGTAAGGTTTTATTTTAAAAAAATGAATGAATAAGCCTTAGTAGATACGAGGCGATATGATTTTTGGAATAATGATTTTTATATATATGCAATTAATTCCACTGATATGAAAGTTGTTCCGTGACTGTTTTGATTGTATATATGTGTCGTGTTGACTAAGTACCCATAAGAGAATTATGAGTATATGGCGTCTTTGACCATTCTAATCTAAATGAAGTAGCTTGGACCATACATTGATAGGCCTTACTATCTTTACGAGTATAATAGTTCACAGCTTGATAGCTTTTGTGTCACGGCCTGGGGGGCTTATCTCCAAGTCGGGGCATGGCTGCCTAAGAGTTCCACTTTGGGAATGGAGCCAGCTTAAGTACTAGCCAACTCTGTCTATGGGGTCGCCTAGTAGAGATTCTTGTGTACTGTTTTGTCATGAGACGGGGAATGGAATAGCTGTTGTCGCTAGGTCTGATCAGTCTAGGACTAGGATGTTTTCCTACCTTGTGGTATAGCCTCGAGTTACAGAAGTCGACTATTGACGGTGCTAAGAACTTATGCCTGTTTGTAGATGTATTGGTCTTTCATGTTTGTATGATTCTATGAATCTTAGAAGGTGAGATGCAAGTCGGCTAAGGTTGATAGAGTTTGGATTACCGGTTGTTAGCTGATTCACATGATATTATGTTGGATTAGGGTTTGAGTGTATCATGGCCATGTTAATGGTAACCTCTGAGCTAGCATACCAGCTTCCCTACCTCGTATTATAGATTGTTAACGGTTTCACATGATAGCTTTCATATGTTAGGTTATATGTTAGTTATTTGTTTCATAACATGAAAAGCATATCGTATATGTAAAGTGCTGTATTTTCCATATACATTTCTTTTATGTTATTCATGTTTTATTAAACTCGACATTTCGTGGCTGGGAGAACTCGGAGTTACTCCCCACTGACTGTGGCTTCCGTGTTTATAATTAATGCGGTTGGCAGGTTTGTGATGCATACTTGGGTACATTGACGAGCTAGCGAGCGAAGTATTTACCTTGGACCTATATTCGGTTCTTTAGGATTGTATATTATTATACACTCTTTTATTTCGTATTTATACGGGAAACATGTCTCCCATTTCAGATACTTTTTATGTATAATATTATTTCCTTTTTTGTTATGAACCTTTTTATTTAAGACACCTTTGTTATGTATTCTCATCTTTTATTTAGTTAAATTATTTTTTTTCTTTCCGCAAATTTGAGGGTGTCACAGAGTGGTTTTTTGTGAATGGAGATGAGAATGAATCTTCTTCTCCTCCAAGATTAGATAGAATATCCGAGTATTTCTCACGAATACGGTCTAAACTTGAAGTATCAGAAGCTTTTGAGATTTCGATGAATAGCTCTCGTCTCCTTTGCCGAGTTCTTTCTAGATCGGGGTCTAAAGAGATAGAGGTCCCAAGTCTAGAAGATCTGGGCATAAGATTGAAAAGCTAAGATGAAAAATCAAGAGAGGTCTAAAGGAATTTGGGTTCCTAAAGACTAGATAAAACTAATTGCGATAAAAATCACAAGAAAAGGAAAACTAAACCGTGCTCCCCGGCAACGGCGCCAATTTGATCGGGCCTGTCGCAAGCCCAATACAAAGATAAATTACCCAGACTAGGCTAATAACAAATTAATGTAATTAGGGAAGTAGGGGTCGATCCTCAGGGAGATGGTGTTTCCTATGGAATGTGAATTATCTCGCAATTGAGTTCTATCTAATGATTATCTGGGTTTTGAGATTTTTGATATCTAAACTAATATAAAGCATAAATAAAAACAAAATAAAAACAAATAAAAATAGTAAAGCAAGTAATGAAAAGCATCTAGGGAAGTAGGTTCACACATGTAGATTGATATATTGATGAAATTGGATTTAGGATATGCAAATAATTCATTGAGCGTTCGTAAGAATGACGTGTTCATTACAATCATAGATCAGATGGTCTAGCAGGCTTTTAGTGCGATTTACTAGGTCTTAATCCCCTACGTCACGCTTTGTCTATTCAATTCCTGTATATCTACCTTGGAAAAGAATTCCATACTAGTCAAATGATTTTAGCTAAAAATCGTTAACTATCGTTACAATCCAAACATGCATAGACACAATGTTTTAAAGGCACAATTCCTTTATCCAATTAACATCTTTTAATCAATCTAACATGGCTACCCTACACCCTAGAAAGGATGACTACTCACTCATGATGATATCTATGTCTAAAATGATATTAACAATGAAAACTAGGATAGACATGTTTATTTGGTTTTGACTTTTTATATGGCGATAATAACGACGCTAATTGATAATCTAGGAAATAAACGAACGATTATAACGGTACTAAAATGAATCTAAGACAATATGTAAAACGAATAACAATCAAATGGAAAATAATAAGAACATTAAACAAGGGATAAAACAGAAATACCTATATGACGACAATGATAACAATAATAGAAAATCCTTGCATATAATAAACGATCCTTGAATTGCAACACTTGAACCACACAAAGGAGATTACAAGGATGAGATCCTTATTAATCTAAACTAAGGGACAGAAATAAACTAAGAACTAAAGACTAAAGAAGAAGAAAATGAGAGAAGAGAGACTAGTTCTCCCTTCCTCCTAATCTAAAGAGGAAATGTAAGAAGAGAAGAGAAGAGGATTGTAAGAAAGGTGTGTTGAGATGAGAGGCTAGATGATCTATTTATAGTATTGGGGTTTCGTGGAGAAGAGGTCGGACATTAAACACATAGGACAAAATTAGGAAGAAAACGCCGTTTTGTGCAGAGCAGCACACTTCCCCGATCGGGTATACACAAACCCGATCGGGTATTTTGTCTTCTGGAAGCTTTTGACTAACGCTTCATCTCCTTTTGCTTTGACTTGACTTCCAACATCCCCCTTGACCTCTTGAGTCGGGTTTGTTGATAGGGTTTGATGTAAAGCGATGAATTCTTCCTTAAATGATTGATCTTCCGACAACTACGAAACTGTCTTTGCTTCTTCTCTCTTTCGAATTAGTGAACCTTCTTGAAATGCCTTTCACTTGGTCAAGCTTGCTTCTTCAAATCGTCGGGTTCTAGGCAAATGCTCGGGAATATAGAAAAAGGGCGTAGAAACGTCACTATCCCTACAAAACATGTTAGAACATAGGTATTCGCCTAGAAGACGATATTATCTCATAAAATGGCTTAGCAAAGCACAAATGACAAACAAAACCGAGCTAAATTGGGGGTTAAAACCATACAAATATTCATTTATCAGGCCCGTCGGAAATACGGCTTCCCCAATGGCTCCATCAACACGCCTGAACCGCCGTGCACTGCGGACGACTGGGAAACTGTTCAATCCCTCCTTGTTTCGTGGCTCATGAACACAATCGATTCTGAGGTAAAATCTCTCCTGCCTAATTATGAGGATGCAAAGCGTTTGTGGGACAATCTCCATGAACGCTTTAGCATCGTCGATGCCCCCAAAATTCAACAACTAAAATCTGATTTACAAGACTGTCGTCAATCGGAGGCTATGAGCGTCGCCGTTTATTACGGGTAACTTTGTCAATTATGGGACGAACTCGATAAATATGAACCGCTTATTGTGTGTAAATGTGATAATAATGTTGGTAAACAACACAGTGATAGGAGAGAGTTTGATCGTCTTCACAAATTTTTAATTGGCTTATTACCCAATTTGTATTGCTCCCTCCGCTCCGTCTTGTTATCTCAAACACCTATACCCACCCTCCACCGTGCGTTCAACCTGATTTCTCAGGAAGAACGAGTTCGTGGTTTCAGCCGCCCCACTCCCACCGTGTCTGATGTTGCCTCCTTTGTTGTCCGGTCTGGTTCTCCCTCCAAACCGATGGCTCGTTACCCCTCTCAAATGTCCCGGTCTGAACGGCAGAAATTAGTGTGCTCTAATTGTACTCGTCGCGGCCACGATCGGAGCATGTGCTTTGATCTCCTTGATGAACGCCCCGATTGGTGGTATGATTTAAAGGGTATACCAAAACCACCAAAAGGGGGTTCCGGGAGAGGGGGCAGTAATGGCCGTGGTGGCTCTGGTCGTGGTGGTGGTAGAGCAAGTGGCAATCGGAGTGGCAGTGTCAAAACTGAACTCACGGCAGAGTCCAGTAATGCAGTACACACGGCCAGTGTAGACGGGAATGGAGATAGCGTGACGGTCTATGGAACCCCTGCTCATAATTTTTCCGGTAAGTGGATTATTGATACCGGGTGTTCGCACCATGTCACGGGTAATTATAACTTACTAACTAATGTAAGGCAGGTGCCCAGCAGAGCAGTTGGTCTTCCTGACGGCACGCACATCGATGCTTCGGTTGTGGGATGTGTTACTCTCACTAATACGCTGTCTATTAATCCCGTTCTTTATGTACCAAGTTTACGGTGTAATTTAATTTCAGCATCGCAATTGTGTGATATGCATGATTATGAGGTTGTCACTAATGCCCAATCTTATATTATACAGGACCGTCTTACGAGAGTGGTGATTGGCACGGGTGACAGATTGGATGGACTATATTACCTTCGGCAAGATTCGCCTATTCTCACAGGAAATATTAATGTGGACTCCTCTCTCTCTTTGTGGCAGAGTAGACTCGGACATCCGTCTAAAAAAGTTGTGAAGCTTCTTCTATTTGTTACTAAAAATAAAGACAATGTGATTAAACCATGTGAGGTTTGTCACCGTTCCAAACACAGTCGTACTAGTTTTCCATTAAGCACTAATAAAAGCAGTTGTGCCTTTGAACTTGTTCACTGTGACCTTTGGGGACCGTATGATCCTTTGTCGTCCTGTGGGGCACGTTATTTTCTCACTCTTGTCGATGATTTTTCTCGCGGTGTTTGGTTATTTTTACTGAGGAATAAAACCGAGGTGTATGAAAAATTTATTCATTTCTCAGCCATGATAGCCCGTCAATTTTCTGCTGTGATTAAAATTGTTCGTAGTAACAACGACACAGAGTTTAATTGCCTTAAACCATATTTCAGTGAGCATGGCATAATTTTTCACACCTCGTGTGTTGGTACGCCACAACAAAATGGCCGAGTCGAAAGAAAACATCAACACATATTAAATGTGGCCCGAGCCTTGCGTTTTCAAGCCGGATTGCCCATTAAATTTTGGGGCGAATGTGCTTTAGCTGCGGCTCATCTTATAAACCGTACTCCTTCCGTCCTTCTTGGAGGTATCACACCTTATGAAATGTTATTTAAATCTCCTCTCCCATTTAATCATCTTAAAGTCTTTGGCTCCCTTTGCTTTGCTCACAATCAACGGGCCAAAACAGATAAATTTGCTAGCCGGAGTCGCAATTGTGTTTTTTTGGGTTACCCTTCCGGTAAAAAGGGATGGTACTTGTACGATCTTGATACTCATGAGTTCTTCGTATCTCGTGATGTTGTTTTTTATGAAAATCGGTTCCCCTTCCTTGACATGCTTGCCCCACCCACCACCAGACGATGTTGTTATCGACTGGGAAGACACAAACCACAACAGCCCCACCACACCTGATCCGCCCGTTATAGGCAGTGGAGGCACAACCGTATTCAGTGATCCCACGACAGGGGGAGTTGTGTCTGAAACTGAGGTGTCTGAGGCCACGAGAGTTGAACCCACCTCGGCAATGGAGAGTACGGCACCAGTTATGGGGCAAGGACATCGGATTAAAATACCAAACACCAACTTGAGATATTACGTGGTTGGGTCTTCAGTTCACGGTAATAATAGTCAGTCATCCAATCTTGTTCATGTCTCCGTGTCACCACCTCTCTTAGGTATGTCATATCCTCTTATAAATTATGTAGGTAGTCAAAAAATTTCTATTTCACATCGCACTTACATGGCAGCACTCTCGGCTCACAAAGAGCCTCGATCATTTAAAGAAGCAGTAAAAGAGGAAGGATGGCGTGAGGCCATGACAGCTGAGATAAAAGCCCTTATCGAGA
This sequence comes from Heliosperma pusillum, assembly GCA_022085475.1. Classification (NCBI taxonomy): domain Eukaryota; kingdom Viridiplantae; phylum Streptophyta; class Magnoliopsida; order Caryophyllales; family Caryophyllaceae; genus Heliosperma; species Heliosperma pusillum. The sequence continues at coordinate 60,537 of JAIUZE010074048.1, forward strand.
ATGGTACGTGGACTCTAGAAACTCTTCCACCCGGAAAGAAAGCTCTTGGTAGCAAATGGCTGTATAAAATCAAGTACAAGTCCGACTCGACTATCGAGAGGCTAAAAGCTCGGTTAGTTGTCTTCGGCAATCACCAAACAGAGGGTGTGGACTATGATGAAACGTTTGCTCTTGTGGCCAAAATGAGCACCGTAAGAACCTTTCTTGCCGTAGCGGCCACTAAAAATTGGGTACTCCATCAGATGGATGTGCACAATGCCTTCCTTCATGGGGACCTCAATGAAGAAGTTTACATGCGTTTGCCTCCCGGTTTCCGCTCCACCACTCCAGGTACGGTATGTCGTTTGCGAAAATCTCTGTACGGGTTAAAACAGGCACCGCGACGTTGGTTTGCCAAATTAGGGATTGCATTGAAAAAGTATGGGTTCACGCAGAGTTACCATGATTATTCTCTCTTTGTTCTCGTTAAAGGGCTTATTCGTTTGACTGTCCTTGTGTATGTGGATGATTTGATTGTTGCGTGTAATGATATCGTATCTGTCAATACTTTCAAAGATTATCTTCACACGTGCTTCCATATGAAAGATCTGGGACCGCTGAAATATTTTTGGGCATTGAGGTGGCTCGAAATCCCGACGGTGTATTTCTATGCCAAAGAAAGTATGCTCTTGATGTTATAAGTGAAGTTGGCTTCCTTGGGAGCAAACCTGCTAGTACCCTAGTTGAGCAGAACCATCATTTAGGTCGTTCTGACAGTCCATTACTCGATGATCCTGAAGCATACAGTCGTTTGGTGGGTCGATTAGTCTACCTTGCTGTCACTCGTCCTGACCTCACTTATGCTGTCCATATCTTGTCTCAATACATGCATGCTCCTCGTCATGCTCATTGGGATGCTGCTCTTCGTGTCGTGCGTTACTTGAAGGGAACTCCGGGTCAAGGCATTTTGCTTCGTTCTGCTGAGCTTAAACTTGTTGGATGGTGTGACTCTGACTGGGCCGCGTGTCATTTGACCCGTCGCTCTCTCACAGGATGGATTGTGTTTCTTGGCTCGTCCATTGTGTCATGGAAAACTAAGAAACAACCCACTGTCTCCCGTTCTTCTGCTGAAGCTGAATATCGATCTTTGGCTGCTGTGACATGTGAGATCAAGTGGCTGACTGGTCTTTTATCTGACTTGGGTATTTCACGTTCTGCTGCCGTCACTATTTCCTGTGATAGTCAATCAGCATTACATATTGCGAAAAATCCCGTGTTCCACGAACGCACTAAACACATCGAAATTGACTGTCATTTTGTTCGTGATGCCATCAAGGATGCACTGATCGCTCCGTCCTACGTTCCTACCAATACTCAACTTGCCGATGTTCTTACTAAAGCTTTGGGGACTTCACAGTTCCTTTTCTTGGTTACCAAGTTGGGCATCTACAATCCGTATGCTCCAACTTGAGGGGGTAATAAGGCCCATTACTACATTATTTATTAGTGTACTAAATAGGTGTATTTAGTGAAGCCTTTGGGCTTCATATTCATACGTTCAAAGCTATTGCAAAGCTACTGTATTTATAGTCCATTGATGTTGAATGAAAAGGCAAGAGTTTATCTCATATCATTTGTATTACGTTAACATAATCCATCGTCATTTCACTTTTCACCACGGAGCATCAATTCGATGTCAATAAACTACTCGTTGTAGTTACACTTTATAACCCACAAAAAGCTCCCAATTAATCCAGTCACTTTCATATTCCAAATAAAACAAATAAAATAAAACTGTTGTACGAGGTATATCGATCGATGCACGATAACAGCGGCGACAAGCGCATAAAGCGCCGCCGCCGCCGCCGCTGCTGTTATATCATAATCTCCGCAATTATCCTAATCATCATACTCCTCGCAGTCCTCGGCGCCACCGTATTCCGCGCAAAACGCCCAACAACCACCGTAAACTCCGTCACTCTCCGCAACCTCGACGTATCCTTAGACGCACTCCACCTCAACGTCAACATCAATGTCTCACTTTTCGCCAACATCTCAATCAAAAACCCTAACATTGTCGGAATCAAGTACACCGACAGTTCGGCTTTCCTCGATTACCGCGGTCAGGTCGTCGGTCAGGCTCCCATTCCCGCCGGTCACATCTCTGCCGGTCAGACCGCGATGCTTAACCTGACATTGACAGTTATGGCTGACCGGTTTTTGTCGAATTCTAAGGAGGTTATTTCTGATGTGTTGTCCGGTTCGATTCCGCTTTCGACTCGTACGAGGATTCAAGGGAAAGTTACTGTGTTGTTGTTTAAGATTAATGTTGTTTCGGTTGCGAATTGTAATTTTAATGTTTCTGTTGCTACTAAGTCTCTTTCTGGTAATGATTGTAGATATCAAACTCATTTATCCTAATTTCACTTGATTAATCTTTGTGTTTAATTTTTGCTTTGATTGAATATTCTTGCTTTGTATCTGTAAATGCCTGATGTTTCTTGATAGAATTGGTAAAATTAAGCATGTTGAGTTTTTATGTTTCGTTATATGCGTATTTGTTTAAGTTCTAAATGACGAGATTAGTACAATGAGGCATGCACGAGTTTTGTATATATTTTTTTGGTTCAAATGAGCGTACCCAACTTATGGTTGGGTAAAAGAACTCTTACCACTTGAGCTAATTTTTGTTCTCACGAGTTTTGCATATCAAGGGTGAATTTGAAGGATTTAGATTAATGATTAGTCCTTGACGCTTAGAACCGTAGCACGTTTCAATTGATAAAGTGATAAAGTGATAACGTGATTGCGAGGTGTGTCTTTATGCTTATTTGGGATGTATTCTTTTGCCTTATGCAAGACACGGAGCTGTGAATGACTGACTGAGAACTGAGAAGGGTGTAGCGGAGCCTGTTTCCTTCTCAGAATAGTTTAGTATCTTAAGTTCCTACCAATCTGCCATTATAGTATGTACTAAATTGTATCCTTCTGACTGACTAGTCGCTCAATTTGTCCTTCTATAGATTGATTAGGAGTCGGTCTCGCATGCAGGCCAAAACTATTAGGGAGCATCTCAGGTAGAGCTATCACTGATCATTAGCTTTGAAATGTTTTCGATTTGACTTCTAGCTCTGGTTACATAAAAAATAATACTGTACTTACTATCGAGCACACTGCACACACTTTTATTCTATATTCTAAATTTGGCTGTCGTACCATTTCCGTCTTCCCAAATAAGATTGGAACTCTGTTTTCTTATCCGCCTTAGAATAATTTGCATGTCAGAGATGGCAAGACAGAAGCTTAACCTTTTCTTGTCAATTTATTCATGATTTTCTCTCGCTTCCCCTTCCTTATAACACGCATGACGCATCCAGCCTTTGGGAATTGGAACTAGCATGGAGGGGAAATAAGCAAGAGTTTGTGTTGTATTCTTCTGAGCTAGTTAAATCAGAGAAACTCTTGTTACTTAGATGTGATCTATCTTGATTCATCTGCTAATGTGATTTTCATATCCTCTGATCATACTGAAATCATCTTGGTAGTTCGTCTCGCTTTCAGATACTCATCTTAGACGGCCAACAATTTTTGTTTATCGCTCGTTTCCCTCTTGACAGGGATGCAACTATTTTGAAATGGTTTTCTGTTAATTGATCAATGTAATTTGCCATTTTGTTTATTCCATTGTGATTAGTTAGCCAATGGAAATGACAACCTGCTCGGTTCCTTTTTTGGCGTTGATGAGGAATATTTCGTATATGCAGTTGGGGTAATCTTTTTCAAAGTATAATAAAGTCACCTGGAAGTCGGGAAATAAATTGACTTAGGTTGAGTAGAAAAAAAACATGTTTTATTGTTGATCAGAAGTATTCCTACCGATAGTTGGTGTAGTCTATCTTCAAATATTGAAAGCAATATAAGGAATAACCCCTTTTTAAATTTGTATGTTTTTATTTACAAGATCGCTTGTTTATAAATACGAGCTCATGTCACATTATGAGTTACACTAAGTTAAAAACTTGATAAGATGACCAATAACTATCAAATAGAACAGGTACGTAGACTAAGTTGATGTTAATTAAATCGAACTAAGCAAAGTTGCCGATTATTTTAAAAGAAGATGAATTCAATCTACACTTAACTTAAGATAGTGTGGCTAGATGGAATTTTCCACATGACATACCTACAAACCGGTAGTTGTTAGTTGAATAATTTCAAACGTTATTGATGGGTCGACACTCGACAGTCCAAAAAATTGACATCAAGAAGTGAATTCCCAAGATAGTCAAATACCCAAATGGATCTTCTCCATTTCTTTATCTCAATTTCCTCTCTAATACACCCATATTATATTATATATTTCATATCATTCATTTATCTATTCCTACTCAAGTATATTTACAATCACCCGATCTATTCAGAAGTGGATCCGGGCCGTTAATAGGTAATGAACTTCCATTTATTTAGAGGAAATGGAAATGATCCTTAGTCGTCAAATACATGTACCTTTTCTCTTAATATCATGCGTTTACTAAACAAAGAGAAACATGTTACTACAGTCTACAGGAGTACAGGACTACAGGTACGTGGATCAGTCACTGTGGTGGTGGGGTCTGATAATAATGAAGAAGAGGAAAGATCTCCGTCTTATATTTGGTGGTTGGTTAGATTGTCAGTAGAAGGCAGCATTTAAGAGTTAAGATGACCTCTACGTTTTAACTTCTGGTGTCCATGCTCAATTACCCACACGCCCACACTTCCATTTTTACCTAATTAACCAATTACCGATACCATCTCGAGTCTCGTCTATGGTGCGATAAGGCGTCGACGTGCATAATAACATGTACTAGTAAAACTTTACCTGGATTGTCCATATTTCAAAATATAAAGGTTAAGTTAAATTCACTTTATCGAGTTATCATACTTTATTCCGTGTGAAAATAAGCGAAAAAGGAGTTATTCACTTGTTGGAAATGCAAAGTAAAATTCTTATATAGTTGAGGATATTTATTATTTCTTCACACGGTTTGCTGGATGTCATGTCCTTGTCATTTCTGTATTTATTGTGCGTCTCTTATTTGATGTCTAGTATCTTAAGGATTCTATGGAGTATATTAACCTGCAAAGCAAAGCAAAGCAAAGCAAAGAAAACTCTAATTTTATTCCCTTCAATTCAATAATCTAGTAAAAAATTTGGGGTGAAAAGGTATGACTATGAATGATCAAGAAAAAGCAAACTTAGCTGCTCCGACTCCAAACCGTTCAAAACGGAATCGTGGATGTCGGGTTTGTGCGTGCTTCTGTCTGGTTACGGTACTCGTAGTTATTATAGTTGTTCTGATCTTAGCAATGACTGTATTCAAGGTTAAACCCCCCAAAATCAACCTGGTCTCGACCAGTGTCGAAGGCATAGCTCCAAAGTTCACCTTCCCGGCCATGAAGATCGAGCTGAACATCACACTTAACCTGACCATTCTAGTCGATAATCCCAACCATGTCACCTTCAAATCCGGGCAAGGGGAATCATTGGTGCTATACAATGGGGACCAGGTTGGGAATGTTGTGGTTGATCCCGGGTTGATTCCTTCCAAGGGCTCAACCACTTTGGTTTGCTTACTGACCTTAGAGGCCGATAAATTTGCTGATTCCGGTGTTATGTCGCTTGTTAGAGACGTAACGGATGGAGAACTCGGGTTGGAAGTGAAAACCAGGGTGCCAGGGCGGGCGAAAGTTCTGTTTTTTAAGAAACATGTTGTTACTTCGTCTGATTGTCAAATAGTGATTGGATTTCCGGATATGAAGATCAAGAGTCAGGTTTGCAAGCAGCATACCAAGCTTTGAGTAGTAGTTTCTCATAGGATTCATAGTTCATCTTTTGTCAGATTCACTTATGTTACATGTTAATCAGTCAGTGGTGTCCAACACTCAGTTTTTTCCTCTTGTACATAAATTTCATTATATATACTCCCGGCACATCCCCACTTCCATGTATGAGATGTACTTTTTTCGATTGAAAGTTTGCAGTTGTTCATTATACTGCTTTTCATTGTTCTCGAGCATCTCCAATGGTTTGCAAGCTAATAGCTCAAACATTGGAGTTGTCCATGTAGATTAGTTTATCTTAAATAGACCCACAAATTTTTTGAGCTACTAGCTCCATGGAGCTCGTTGCTTGAATGGACCACATGACAATATAACAAATTGGAAAATAGTTATCTCATTAATAAAGTTTTAATTTTACGATGAAAATTTTGAAATTGAATAAATTAACTGACAAGTGTGTTAAGTGGGTCGAATAAAGCTAGTAATAAGTTGGCTAATGCATTGGAGTAAATTGTAGCTTAAACTTATTGTTGCTTATTGTAACTAGCTTACCATTGGAGATGCTCTAATCGTCCTATGTTTTATCTTCTTTTCCTAGTGAATATCTAATCAATCTATTTATCTATCTATACTATCTATATTATCTCAAAACTAAGGGGCGGTAACAAAATGATGTAAATTTATAAAACTTCATATACTATATAGTTTTAATGTATAAAGATGTTAATTATTAGCATATAATCTATATCTATACTTTACATTTTTTAAATTTATAGGTCCTTATCATTAAACGGAATGAGTTCGGGTCCTTATATAGCTAAAAAAATGTAAAGTATAGGTCCTTGTTGTGGAGTTAACTCTAATAATTAACATCTTTATACACCAAAACTATATAATACTCCGTATATGACATTGTATAAATTTATGTCATTCCATTACCTTGATTTCCGAATTATATAGATAGTGTAGATAAGATATAACTTGTGACAAGTACATCTTTATATAGCAAAACTATAAAACTTATAATAGAATCTATCCAACACAAATAAAGACTTAGGCCCAGTTTAATGCATTTCGGGTACTTTATTTGGTCAAAGTAGCTTATTTGACCAAATTTCAGATACCTTATTTCTTTTCCAACCGTTTGACAAGTAGCTTATTTAACTAAATTATTTACCTAAAATAAAATGCTACCTAGAATAGCATTTGAGAAATAACGTACCTGATTTGATTTTATCTTCCTTTCTTACCCATTCAATCTATATTATTAAATAATTATCATATCCTTTTACGTCATTTCCCAAAATCAGTTACCTACAATTTTTTATATGATCAATTATCTTATCAGCTCCTAATTTTCAACTATCTTATCTGTTACCTTTTCAGATTTTAGTTAACTTTTTAGTTTTCAGCTATCTTTTCGAGTTTTACCTAGTTTTACGAAATAGACCCTACTAAATTTGAAAAAGTATTGTCTGTTGTACAACAGTTAGTCTCATTGAAGATGGTGCATATCCGTTTTCAATAAAGACTGGTCGGATTCCTCTCTCACAAAGAGGGAAGTGGGGAACTAAATGGATCTTCACTTGTAATTCCACTTAGACCTGGCAAAACTGACCCGACCCGAATAACCCGACCCGATAAGGCTGACCCAATACCCGAAAGCGACCCGGAATTACCTGACCCGAGGATGACCCGAAACCCGAATTGACCCGACCCGACCCAGATCCGACCCGAACCTTGACTGACCCGAAAGAGACCCGACCCAAAATAACCCGACCCGAAACACCGACCTACAGACAAACCAATTTGAAATGATCCTAAATGACCCAATTTATTGTGATTAGGGGTGATAATGAGACGAGACGACCCACGTGCAGCTCAAGCTCGGCTTGGTCCAAGTCGGCTCGTGCGAGTTTGGCTCAACGCGGGCTTGACTCGAAAACTAACTTGATCATTTTGACCTTAAAATGACCTAAAAAATCGGATATGAATCTAAAATGTCCAGACCCAAAATGACCCATACCCGAAATGGCCCAAACCCGAAGTGACCCAAACCCGAAACTGACCCAAACCCGAAAGCGACCCGACCCGACCCGACCCGAATGATTGAGCAAACCCGAGATGACCCGACCCAAACTGACCCGACCCAAACCCAACCCGTTTGACCCATTTGCCAGGTCTAAATTTCCACTTACCTCCTTATAAAAGGGAATCTGACCTATTTTTATTAAAGACGGATATATCCCGTCTTGGATGAGAATTTGTGTTTATACAAAGAGGTTGACAATACATGGGCCCCAACATTAAATGAGTGGAAAATGGTATTCGTAATGCAATTTTGTCGGTCCGAATGAGTAACGAAAAACGCTGAGCTATTTTCGCACATGGGCTTCTTCTTTCGGCCAGGGTGGGCAGGGCCCGGGCCAAGCAAAGGCAAGATCCTTCTCCGCATCAGATCAAATCATTGGACCTTATGAGTTTCAACTTTCAAGTCATTTTTGGGGAATCAGGTTATTACATTCGGTTGTTATACCATATTTATTTATTATTACTCCGTATTCCATAATAACTAGGAACAACTCATCTCACTAAAGATAGGCACTATCCGTCACAAGCTGAAGACGGATAAGTGCATTTTAAGTGGGGAGATCCATGTGCCCCTTCACTTGCCCTCCCTACTTGCATATTGCGATAGGACACTATTCGTCTTCAGCTTGTGACATATGAAAATCTGTGCAAATGGAATGCATGATACGCTTCCGAACTTCAAGAGGTACAGACTGACTTAAAGAGAGTAAAACATCAACAACAAATAGCTGAATTTCACCGTTCTTCAAAAGTCAAAAGTCTCAGAACCATTGGATTCCTCTTAGTCTTTACAGAAATTATAAGCCATGCAGAGTGAAGAATAATTAAGCATGCTTATCCACCTTGCATGCCTTGATGCTACACTTGGCATATTGCCTAAGACACTTATGTAGCCTACTTACCTTACACCTAGTACACACTTATTTATCTTACACCTAGCATACACCTACTTTTCATAATTACCCTAATGGTAATTTTATTTATTTATGCTTATGGTAATTTTGCTTAACTATTTACATTTCTTTGTCTTCATTCAAGACTTATTAGGTACACATTCTCAGAAAAATAATCAACTTTTAAATGATTAGAGTACAATCACATGCAATTACCTGCGCAGCTGACATATTATGCATGAATGGCACCAGTATATAGGAATCCAATGTTCATTAATCTTGATTAATTAACTACTTCGGTATTGTATGAACGATGCGCATAACAAGCATCCTAGAAACTGTGTTCACTATGTTTCAACGGAAGTACAGTAGTCCTCCGAGATTATATCGGGCAAACAGGTCATTCTTGGTCTGGGACGAAGAAGCCGGGTGCACTTTCAATGTGTCAGTACGGTATGAGCTACAGTTACAAGTTTACAACTAACAAGTGAGACTGGTTATATTCGGGATTGGGTGGTGTTCTTCTCCGGTTGAGAAGGATCAGTTTTACCCGTTCCTCTCTCAAAGTGGACACTGTTCGGGTGCCAGTCAAAAGCTATAGTTAAATGAAAAGAGTAACAAACAGTAAATGCAAAGCTCAAATGCGAAAAGTGCAAACTGATGAAGCGCCGATAAGCCAAACATCTGAAGCTAGCTGATTCCAATAAATTGATTATCTAAAGAAGATGTACAAAGGCTAAAGCTAAAGCCATAAACTAACACCTCTCTAAAAAGGGGTGAATCTCTATAAATAAGAGGTGAAATCTGATGCACATACAACATAAAAGGACTTACAATCCATGGAGTCAGCTATATAGGTGGCTAAACTTACATCTGTGGTTCTCTAAAACAATAAGTCAGCATAAATATCACATGGCCTTTTTTATGCACAAAGCTAGTACTAAATCAAAACTCAAGCTTTCTGCAAAGACCCGGGGCGATGTTCAAGGACTTACGAGCATTTAACTTTGCCGGTGCCCCAGGGCAGGTCTCAGAATCCCATTCAAGGGAGGGGGTAGAGTTGGTGTACCACAACCCCCAAATTCTAAATCTTGGTTTTCAGTAAGAAACTCCTCTGTCAACTTCAAGATGATCGCTTCTAACAGGGTTTCATACACCGTCTCCAGCAACATCTTCTCTAACTGGATCTCCGAGTCCCTGCCATCCTCATTTGAGAGAGGGAATTTGCTAACATCATCAAAATTTAGCCGACGAGCAACAATCCTCCTACTCCCTTTCACGATTTTTTTACATGGAGCAAGACACATCTCCTCGGGACCAGGTGCAAAAGGGCTGAAAACGCCCTGCTTGGGCGTTCGAGGGCTACCCTCACAACCCGAACCAACAACCTCATCACTACTCTCACTAGTCAACCCATCCTCAACAATCGAGGATTGGGGAGACTCTGAGGACAAAGAAGTGCTCGTCACTAAAATCAAATCCCCGTTCTCAACCCGAGGGACAGGGGTAATGGGGAACAAAGAAGCCCCTTTTGCGTCACCTTCACCACCAACAATTTCAAAACTACCCAAATGAGACATCAACCCGCCATTTTCGAGTACGCAACGACTCAATTGATTAGCATTGTGGCAATCCATATCCATTCTCTCAACGCTCAAATGGGTTTCCATGATCTAGCAATAAAGTTACAGAATCAACAACCAAATCAACAAAAATGTACATCAACAGTCAACACAAAATGAGTGTTATATTTCGTCTCGGTCATTTGTTTATCTTATTTATTTGTTACGAGGGGTATTTTAATCAAACGTAAATAAATACGGGGAGAATCCACAAACAAACTAGCAGATCTAGCTAACTAGAAAAACAATCAAAATATATATACTCCCTTAGATTAAGTATTTAAGCAGGTATATATGCTGAAAAAGAAAAAGACAAAAGATTCCGGAAAAGATTCGAAAGAAAATGAAATGAAAAAAAAGTGAACTTTAAACTTTAAAAGCATGAAAAATGAGGAACTCGAAGTGAAAAGAAAAAGGGCATTCACGAATTAGTACTAAGAGGATAATTAATTTATGGGTCAGGGAAGTTAAAATGAAAACCCTAGAAAGTACTCCTATTATTAGATCAATAAAATAAATAAATATGAAAAGAAAAGAAGAGGGGGTTACCTTACGACAACAATGGCGGTGTGATAAAGCAAAAATGTAGAGAGAGAAATGACAGAGAGATGGATAGAGAGAGAGAGAGAGAGAGAGAAAGGAGGGAAAAAGGTGGCGGGGAGGAAGTAAAGTGGCGCCACACTTTATATAAGGGGGTTTCTCTATGCTTCACTTTCTGTTCCCTTCCTTTTTTTGTATTTTTTTTTAGTAAATCTACTTTATTTATCGCCACTGGTCTTAATATTAAAACGACTTAAATATCTCTTCACAAGTTCACATGGTGACTCAGGTATATAAGAGAGATCTTTTACTTTTTCATATTAATCATGTTTTTGTCTTATTCATTTCACATGAACAATTTTTTGTGAAGTTTTAAACTTAAAACCGATACACTTATCTCAAATGAGAATTTGTCTCTTTTTAGAAAACCCACCTATTCTAATAGGAGTACTTGTAACAATTATTTGGTACTTACTAGTGTAGATCTCGTGCAAATACACGGTTTTTTAGACAATAATTTATAAAGACGATAAATATTGTAGTTTGGTAACATGCTTGAGCCGTATAAGAAGAAATAAATTTCACACCAAATAAGATCAAAATGTAACCAGAACCTAATTATATAAATTTCCTTATTATTAGAAATAGTATTATTATACTATAATATTTACCATAAAATAACCTTAATTAAAGACTTAATTATAAAATAAAATTAAAGAATTTGTAAAGGAATATAATCAACTTGTAGTATCTATGTATCAAAAGACAGAAAAATAAAATCATGAAAAAAATTGTGAAAACTAACTTTCTCATATTATAGAGAATTATTATTAATGCACCTTCGCATGTGTAACAAAATCAAAATACCCTTTAATGTGAGTTTACATATTGAAATTAATAGTAGTATCTCCTATTTATGGTTAGAATTAATATGACATAATGTGATGACCAATCATAGAGCATTTCATTGAGGCGGGAAAATTTTAGAACCTCTTATTCTTTTAGTATAAGGGGGATTATTAGGACTGTCAAAGCAGATCTGAATGACTCGACTCAATAAGGGTGATCCACATTCAAAAGTGACCAAATATTGTCTATCCTGATTATGACCTGAAACTCGAATCGATCTGATTCGATCTATACCCGACTTGAACTTTGATTGATCGTTGTTGACCCGACCCAAAACCACTAAACCTGAAATTGACATGAATCGAAATTATCCGAAATAACCCAAAAACGGATAATACAAGCTATTTTTAATAGTATGGGTAATGATAAACCTGAAATTAATAGTATGGGTAATGATAACGCAACAACTGTTTTTACCAATGTGACTCAAATACAAGCTATTATATGGATATCTTACTATTCACTCTCTCACAAATTGAGTGACATTAACAAAAACGGTTGTGGCATTATCATTGCCCTAATAGTATATACAACAAAATAAAGGATCCATCGTTGTGACATTCCACAATAAGTACTCACTTAATACGAGATATTATTTGTTATTCACAATAGTACTAATTAAATTGTTTTAGCCATTGCCCCGTAAATGAACCCCTCCCAAAAACACTCATGCCTGAAATGAATTGAACCAAAATGACCCGATTTGATATGACTCAAACCTGAAATGAACCGACAACTTGACACCCAAACTGATTTTTGAAATCACTCATCCCAAACGTGACTCGTATAGGGTAATTTACTTGTTATGAACAAAAGGGAAACATAAATTACAGAGAAAATGTAGAGAAAAATCAGGCCAATCTTATTTCATTATGAGGTATATATGCATATATAATAAGACCGAGTTTCTATAAAACACCGGAGTTCTAGAATCCTCTAATATCGTCATCCACATATTTATTAGGGATAATTCTCATGGCACCCCTGTTGTTTGAGTTCATGCGGTACCCAGTTTCTTAAGAATTGGTTCATGGTACCCCTCAACTATCAAAATTGTGCACCATCTACCCTACGCCTTAACTCAGACAATTTTTCTTAACGGTAGACACTTTTTTGAATTTCAATTTTTTGCGGAAAATTAGTTATATTAACTACTTTTTGAAGTTGTACAAATAATTACTCTTTTGCACCAAATATCCTTGAGGTTTGAGAATTGTGCACATTATACCCTTGCACCACCAAAAATACCCGTAACTTGATAAAGTTAGAAGTGGGAGAGAATGACATTTCTTTAGGATTTTGACTCCCGTCTTTCTTAAGGAGTTACTCCATACTCCACCGATAAATATGTGTAAAAAGTTCGTTACGTTAACATGGTAAATTTACAATCGAAAAGAGTGTCTATTTTTATTATCTGCTAGACTTTAACATTGATTATAGGCGCATGTTGATTACCTGGTAGAGGTCTATGTATTTCATCAAGTCCACGCGAGGGGATAGTGTACTTCTTCTAAGTCGAAACTTTATGTGAATGCTTTATCACATAGTAAAATTGCATTTATAAGGTGAGTGCTACAGAAGGTAGCTTACTAGCATTATTTGAATGTCCGTGTGTTGGGAATTCTAATCTTGACGATCAATACGTGATTATATATTTAGTTCTTGTAACTTATTGATTAAATATAAAGCTATTATACAACTAAACTAAATAATTAAACAATGAATAATAAAAGTACGAAAATTAATGACAACTTCATGGGTGTGCACAATTTTCAAACCTCGGGGGTATTTGGTGCAAAAGAATAAGTGTCCGCCTTTAACAAAAATTGACGGAGTTAAGGCCTAGGGTAGATGTTGCACGATTTTGAAAGTTGAGGGGTAGCATGAGCAGATTCTTAAAAAACTGGGTACCACGTGAAAAAGTTATAACCAGAGGGGTACCATGAGAATTATTGTAACACCCGCAAATGTACCCTATTTTTATAGTAAAAATATTTTACGGATACTTTTCAGCGAAATTTAGTTTTAGTTTAGAATTAAATTTCTCATGTCGAATTAAGAATTTCCGAGTTCGTATTTGGATTTTACGCGAGATTTCAAGTGAATCACGTCTTAAGACGTCATTGACTTTTCCTTGACTTTTTCCACTTACTCTTCATATACTCCCTCAAAACCCTAACTTTCTCACAACTCAACATTTCCTTCTTCCTCACCAAGAAACCCCAAAACCTAGTTTCCATATTCTTCCAAGTTTAGAATCGTCATAACTCTTTCAATTCTCGCTTAAATTCACGTAAGTTCGCGTCGTCTTATTCTTTCCCTCTCATCTTCCTCTATCCGTATAAGTAATAAAATTACCGTCTTTCTCGCTTTTCAATTTATCCGTCTTTCTCAAAGGTGAATTATATTCATCTTTTATTATCTATTTGTAGGTGGTGACCTCCAAGATCCCGACAAAGACTACTTCTTGATTGAAGAGGACATTGACGCGAAGTAAAGACGCAAAAAGGTAACGGTGAAGGGCTACTCGATATCATTTACGTGTTTTACGTGTTTTCTATGTTAGGAATCGTATTTAGAATATGATTGGTAAGCTTAGAAATTGTGTTGATGATGATACTTGTTGTTTGTTGAGAATTCATATGAGAATCGATGAATTATGATGATAGATGATTGTTGTTAAATATTGATCCTTGGTGAAAAATGTTGATTTCGTGCATATTGGACCCCAGCCGGCCGACCGGCAGCCGGTCAGCTGACTGGCTGGGGCAGTGGCTGTATATTAAATGTGTTACGTAGAAATTTTGGCACATAATTGGTCTCAGCCGGCCGACCGACCGACCGGCTGAGACACACCTCTACCTTTTCCTGTTGGAGTAGGTGTCCTCCACAATAGTGCGCCACATAATAAATCTGATTATGGTATATAATTGGAATAATTATTGACTATATATATGATTAGTCAGTTGATTAACGTAAATCAATAACGGGTGGCTAACTAGAGTTTGACGTTATTGTCGTTTGACGGCGGTGATCAACTGATCCCTTTCGGTCACACCTAAAGGATGAAATCCAAATAGTAACTAATTATTTGTATACGATACAGTTAAGTAGTACATTACATATATTCGATATGTACGAGAGTTAATTGTTAGAAATTGAGTTAAGAACTCAAATTCGATTAAACTTATTTTTCAATTATGCGATAATTGACTAATAAATTTATATATTATTTTAATACGATTAAATAAGATTTAACTTAGTAATTAATCGTTAAATTACTAAATTAGTTGAGGTTTTGAGATAGAGGTAATTAGTTAATTATATTTACAAGGAGTTGTAAAAGAAATTAACCATGCATTGTGGGACCCATTATATATTGATATAATGGTAAAATATTACTTAAAATGTTAAGTACATATTATTTATTTAATTGAGTCATATAATTGTTATATGATCAAATTAACACTTAATTATACAAGATAATTAACCATATGATCAATAAGTATTTGTGAGACAAATATCAAAAATCAAAATGGACCCAACTAGGCCAAAATGGCCGATTGGATTGTAGTTAGAAGGGTGATGATTTTTGTTCTTGTTTTTACTCTTTAGTTACTTTTTGAAAGTGACATAACAAGTATAAAACAATCATCATCTTTTCTACAACACACCACTCAAATGCATGTGAACAAATCAAACAAAATAAGAGTCCTTTTAAGGACTAGATCATCCGGCCAAAGTGGCTTAAGAATGCACAATGGTTGTTCATTTTTTGATGACTTCATTTTGTGCAATTGTTATACTTCTTTCTAAAATTATTTCTCTCACTAAAAACTCTCAAATACTAATATTTACTAAGTATTACTAGTGTAGTAATATAGTCATAATATTAGTAGTATAATATCTATCTTATTATCTAGTTAATAATAAGAGTAGATTATTTGGGTTAATCTTGGTGCAACTTAGAGGAGATCTTCTACTTTGGAGATTGTTTATGTTCATCCATATTTATAGCTCAAGAACAACAAGAAGGAGTTCTTGTTGTGCCCTTATATTTTCCATATCAATGTAAGAAATTTCTTCTCTTATATAAATGTCTTTATATTTGTATGCATGTTACATAGATCATTATAAACTAAGTTAATAAGTAATTTAGTAAATAATTAGAGGAGTCTAATTAAGGTCTATGGACTTTCATTTCCTTGGTTTTTTCTCTTATGCCTTTGGTCCCACCCGGGTAGCCGGCAGCCGGTCCTCTTGACCGGCTGGGACACTCTTCTCCTTCATGTTGGTTTTCATATGATATTTGGTACCAGCCGGGTGGCCGGCAGCCGGTCCACCAGACCGGTTGGCAACCTGCAGGTGGTTCTTGTAATTCTTGTTTACGTTTTCATTTATAATATTTCCGATGGTTCATTTATCGTATAAATTTACGTAATGACTTAAAATATTAATGTTTCGAATATATGATATTTCATTCGCTTGTATCGCATGTTTTGTGACGGTTTTTGGTATGTCCCACTTTGAGTCGGTTTTTACAAATGTTACGGTTTGAGCACTAATTTTCTATGTGCTTTGAACTCTCATTCCCTTGGCTACCTCCACGTTCGTAAGGCTGGAATGTCAGAACGGGGATGTATCCTTACTGCTTAATTGCATGTGTTAGTGGGCATACGACGACGTTGTTGGGAGGCGAACGCTTTGCGTTGATCGACCCGGCCATCAAATGTTGTGTACTTGCGAGGTGGTGTCATTGCATGTAGCGTACCGCTTGTTTTAATGCTTGTGCTCTTTTCCGCCTCTTTCGTGAATGATCGACCGGATTTGGGGTACTCGGCTTCTATGATTGACCGAGTCTTGGATGCGAAATGTCATCGCTTGTCGAATCGGAAAATGGTTATTCCGAGAGTCTGGCCAGGTTTAGACTAGGACCGGGTATTTATATCGTCGTCCTACTACCAGGAGGAAATTAGTCTCCCATATCGAAATGTCACCGTGTATGCGTTCAGGAGAGGGGGAGGGAGGGGGGGGGGAGAAAAAAGAGAGAAAGAGGGGGGAAGAAGGGGGAAATACGGGAGAAGCAGGGTAGGGGGAGGGGGGGGAAGGGGGAGAAGAGGGAGGTGGGGTTGGAAAAAAAGGAGGAAGCGGGGGGGGGGTGGGGGCGGTAAGACGCGAAAAGGAGGAGATGAGAAAGACCCGTGATAATAAGAGGAAATAAGGAAGACAAAGAGGAGGTGAAGAATGGGGGGGGGGGGGTGGGGGAGGGTAGTGAAAGGGGGGGGGAAGGGGGGGAAGGGGCGAGGGGGAAAGGAGGTGGGGGGGGAAAGAAAAGGGGGAAGGAAGAACGGGTTAAGGAAGGGGGGGGGGAGAAAAGGGGTGGGGCGGGGGGGAAGGAGGGGGGAGGGAAAGAAGCGAGAAGGAAGGAGGAAAAGAGAGAAGAGGGGGTAGGGAGGGGGGAAAACAGAAAGGGGGGTAGGAGAAAGAGGGCAGGAAGAAGAGGGGGGGGGGGGGGAATAGAATCGGGGGGGAAGCAGAGGAGTGTAGGGGGGGGGAGTGAGGGGGGGGGAAAGGAGGGGAGAGAAGGGAAAAAAAGATGAAAAAGGGGGGGAAGGAAAAAAGGGAAGGGGGGGGGGGGGGGACGGGGGAAGGGAGTAGGAAAACGGAAAAAAAGGGGGGGAGAAGTTGAAAAGTTTATCCCGTGGATGCGATGTATATTCCGTGCCATGTCCACGGTCTAGGAGGGGTTCCATTTGACCGTGAGATTATGTCCGTCAATGTCATTGGTATGTTTGGATGGATGATTACATGATGTGAGTTTCATGATCATTGGATGACTTGGCATGGTTTTGTTTGTCGAGTCTCAATCTTATCAAACTTTAACCGCTAACGGTTGGGAGAGCAAGCCCTAGTGAGCGCATTCGGTTGCCTAAGAGTGTCTTCCCCGAGTCTTTGTATAAAATGATGGATTCGGATTTGTATTCCATCTGCTCTTATCATTATATATTGAATTGCCTATCTATCCTTATCGTATTTCACATGTATATTTATATATGCATGCTTCTACTTTTGTATTTCCTTCTATGTACGTTTAATGTGATATGGCTGGGAGAACCCGGAGTTACTCCCCACTGACTGTGGCGTTCATGTGTTTCATGGATGAACAGGTTGCTTGATTTGGATGGCTTTTTGCGCTTGGTATTTTGGGTTCGGGTGTGAGCTAGCGGGCGTTGTCCCTAGATGAAACACCTCTAGACGTTCATTAGCTAGATACTAATAACTTTGTCTTTTGTTAACATTTTGAGAGACTACGTCTCTTGTAGTACTTTGTATTTGGTTTGTAATATTTGACACTCCTCGTAGTTTCTATTTGCATGTAAAAAGTTTTAAAAACACTGTATTTCCGCTAATTAAATCAAATGCTTGTATGTTTTATTTCCGCATTCGCGATGGTTGTCACAGTTGGTATCAGAGCTTTATCGCTCCCGACGCACACACGTGAACCCTAAACTTAAACTACTTGACCCTGAAATAATAAATGAGAGATGGGTAGAAGTTAAGGACTTTACTTGGTAGTCTATTTGTTTATGCTAATTGATAGGAGTAACTTAATTTGTTTTTGTTTCTTATGAAGATGGTTAGACCACGAGTGGTAGAGAATGTTATGCTGGAAGCTCTTACGCAAGTGTTGAAAAATCAACAAGATGCGGCTTTAGCTCAAGCCAATCAAGTTCCCCCTCGTAGAGAAGATAACCACCAAGGAGGCTACGCTTGGGTGGCAGGTCAAATAGCTAGGAGTAAGATTATACCTTACGGTGGAGAGCCAGACCCTACCGAGCTATCGGAATGGTTCCGAGAGATGGAGAAGCAGTTTGATCTATACCAAGTCCGTGAAGAGGACAAGGTGAGGATCGCAAAGCACTGCCCTGTAAGGGAAGCAGATATTTGGTGGGCTATTACTAGTGCCACCGCTACTCTTGAAGATGATTTCAATTGGGCTTGTTTTAAAGCTCTAGTGGAAGGTCGATTCTATCCTAAGGAGCTTAAGCAACAAAGGCTCAAGGAGTTCATTGACTTTAAGCAAGGTAACTTGTCAGCACAAGACTTCACTACGGAGTTCAACAAGCTTGCTCATTTTGCTCCGAGACTTATCAGAGATGACGAGGACCGAGCTTTCTACTACCGCAACAAGCTTAGTGCTTTACTTCAAAGTAAAGTGAGGAGGAATACTACTTCCTTTGGGGATTTATATGATGATGCCTTGTGGGCCGAGAATTCCATGAAGGCCATTAGGGATGAAGCTATGATGAATAACCCCTCTCCTTTTTTCAAGCCTAGGCCAAATATCTATGGGAAGAGACCGTTCACTCCGCCTTCCTCTAGCTCTTATGCTAATAAGAGGAGATTCAATCCTCCCTCAAATGCAAATGCAAGAGCTCTCGCTCCTTTCATTCCTCGAGCTACTTCTAATGTGGCTCATAGGCCTTATGCTCCTCAAGCTCAAGCTCAAGGTCGCTTTTGCAACCGTTGTAGACTTCAGACTTCCACACCACCCCGGTGTGACTTGTTCCAACCGACCTTATATTTGCTACTTTTGCCAAAAGGGTGGTCACCGTTATGAGGATTGCCCCGATCGAAAGTTTCCCCCTCCTACTGCTAAACCTAAGGGTTTTATCTTTGTTATGAGCCGTGCCGAAGCCGATGCTCATCCGGAGATAATTACGGGTATGTTCTCAATCTTAGAGCAACCGTGTCTTGCTCTATTTGATACCGGTGCTTCTATGTCTTTTGTGTCTTTGACTTATGCTAATAGATTATCTATCGAGCCTACATCTAGTGAGGATACTCCCATATCCTTACCATCCGGAGATATTATCTCTTGTTCTACTCTCTATCCTAATGTCCCAATATCTATTGCGGGTTCTATCTTTCCCGCTAATCTCCTTAAGTTCCCTCTAAGAGAGTTCGATATAATTCTAGGCATTGATTGGTTAGCATTGTACCATGCTAGGTTCGAGTGTCGTGATCAAAAGATTTATTTAAAGAGTTCTTTAGGAGTTAGAATAACCTATAAGGGATCTCATCCCCGAAAAGGTATGTCTTTAATTTCCGCAATGAAATTGGTGAGTATGGTAAGAAAGGGTCACCAAGCATACTTGTGTATAGTGACTTCTTCAACTACCTCTTTGCCAAATATTTAAGATGCGCCTATAGTTCGTGAATTCGTTGATGTATTCCCTGAAGATTTGCCCGGGATTCCTCCCGAGCGTGATGTTGAGTTCTCTATTGATCTTGTACCTGGTTCTGGACCCATAGCCAAAGCTCCTTACCGTATGGCTTCAACCGAGTTGAGAGAATTAAGGAAGCAACTTGATGATATGATTGAGAAGGGTTTTATTCGACCAAGTGTCTCGCCTTGGGGTGCTCCCGTTCTTTTTGTGAAGAAGAAAGATGGTTCTATGAGGCTTTGTATTGATTACCGTGAATTGAATCGGATTACAATCAAGAATAGGTATCCTTTGCCGAGAATTGAAGATTTGTTTGATCAACTGAAGGGTGCTTCTACTTTTTCCAAGATTGATTTGAGATCTGGTTATCACCAAATTCCCGTTCGTGATATTGATATTCCGAAGACCGCTTTTAGTACAAGGTATGGTCATTATGAGTTCAAGGTAATGCCATTTGGATTGACGAATGCTCCCGCTATTTTCATGGACCAAATGAACCACACATTTAGTGAGTATCTTGACAAGTGTGTGGTGGTGTTCATTGACGACATCCTTATATGCTCCAAGTCCGAAGAAGAGCATGCTATTCATCTAAGGACTATTTTGGGTGTTCTTCGTCGTCAAAAGTGGTTTGCTAAATTCTCCAAGTGTGAATTTTGGTTACCTAAGGTGTCCTTTTCTTTCTTTGGACCATGTGATTCAAAGAAGGGTTGTATGGTGGATCCTTCGAAATTGAAGCTGCGGTGGATTGGCATCAGTCCGACCGATATTAGAGAAATTTCGAAGTTTTCTTTTTCTTGGTTTAGCTAGTTCATTACCGTCGATTTGTCAATGATTTTCTCTATAGCTGCTAGAAGAAACGCGATTACCCGTTGTTAAAAGGAAACCAATTCCTATTGAATGAAAAGCTTGTGAGCCGTTCAAGAGTAAAGAAAAGTTTAACCTACCTCTCTGGTGGTTGACTTTGCCTGAAGATGGTGGGTAAGACTTTTTATGTATACTGTGATGCTTTCCCCAAATCCAATATGGGTTTGGGGTTGTGTTTCTTATAGCAAAGTAGGAAAGTGGGTGGCTTTATGCTTCGAGGGCAGTTGAGAGTTCAATGAAGTGAACTATCCTACTCATGATTTAAATTGGGCGCCGTGTTTCATTCATGTGTTCATTCTTTGAAAGTGTGGAGGACATTACCTATTGTGTTCATTGTCGTATATATTCACCGATCACAAAAGTTTGAAGTACATATTTACTCAAAAAGAGTTGAATATGAGGCAAAGAAGATGGTTGGAATTGGTGAATGATTATGATTTTGAGTTATTGTACCATGAAGGGAAGACAAATGTTGTTGCCGATGCTCTTAGTAGGAAAGTTTCTCATGCTTTGAATGATATGCGGGTATTACCCGATGATCTTTGTGCCGAGTTTTGAAAGTTGAGGTTGGAATTCCTGGAGCGTGGATTTGTTTATGTTGGTGCTATGACTGCCGAACCTGTTTTTCTCCGTGAGATCCGTGAAAGCCAAGTTGATGATATTACCTACAAGTCTATTCAAGCCAAACTTCTAGAAGGAAAAGCTAAAGATTTCAAGTTTGATGATAAAGGTGTTCTTCGATTCCATGGGTGTTTGTTTGTGCCTAATGCTCTTGATTTGAGAAAGCGAGTTCTTGATGAAGCTCACTTTTCCCCTTATTCTATTCACCCCGGAGGTGATAAAATTTACAAAGACTTGAAGCTACAATTTTGGTGGCCGAATTTGAAAGGCGATGTTGTGTCTTATGTTGGAAGATGTCTTACTTGCCAACAAGTGAAAATCGAACACAAGAGTCCCGGTGGATTGCTACAACCTTTGGATATTCCACTATGGAAGTGGGAATCTATTTCTATGGATTTTGTTATGGCTTTGCCGAGGACCGTTGGAGGTAAAGATGTCGTTTGGGTTGTTGTTGATCGTTTGACCAAGTGTGCTAGATTTATTCCGATCAAAGAAACTTGGAGTTTAGATCGTCTAGCGAAAGCCTATGTTGATGAGATTGTTAGATACCATGGTGTTTCCAAGGAGATTATATCCGACCGAGATCCGAGGTTTTGTTCGAGATTTTGGAAGGCTTTACAAGAAGCCATGGGTAGTAAACTGTTGATGAGTACCGCATTTCATGCCGCTACCGATGGTCAGACCGAGAGGACTATTCAGACTTTAGAAGACTTGCTTAGGGCTTGTGCTCTTGACTTCCAGTCTAGTTGGGAAAACAGTCTACCGTTGGTGGAGTTTTCTTACAACAACAGTTATCATGCATCGATCAAGATGGCTCCTTATGAAGCTCTTTATGGAAGAAAATGTCGAAGTCCTATATGTTGGAATCAATTGAGTGATGTTCGTGATTTAGGCCCCGACGTTCTTGTTGAAACCATTGATCATGTGAAGGTCATTCGTGATAGAATGAAAGCCGCTCAAGACCGTCAAAAGTCTTATGCCGATATCAGAAGAAGACCGCTAGAATTTGAGGTTGGAGATCAAGTGTTTTTGAAAGTGTCTCCAATGAAGGGTGTTAAACGGTTTGGTGTTAAGGGTAAATTGAGCCCGAAATACATTAGACCCTTTGATATTGTGAAAAGGATTGGTGCCGTTGCTTACAAGTTGGATTTGCCCCCGAATTTGGCTAAGGTTCATGATGTATTCCATGTTTCTAAATTGAGAAAGTATGTAAGTGATCCAAGCCATGTCTTTCAAAAGGAATTGCCCGAGCTTGAACCGAATTTGTCCTTTGAAGAGAAGCCGATCCGCATCCTAGATCGCAAGGATAAGAAGTTGAGAAGTAAAGTGGTTCCTTTAGTGAAAATCTTGTGGAGATGTGCCAATGTCGAAGAAGAGACTTGGGAAACGGAAGCTTCTATGCGTAGTAAATATCCAAGCTTATTCGATTAAGGTATCTTTCTTTCGCTCAAGTTTCGAGGGCGAAACTTTTTAAAAGGTGGGGTGATTGTAACACCCGCAAATGTACCCTATTTTTATAGTAAAAATATTTTACGGATACTTTTCAGCGAAATTTAGTTTTAGTTTAGAATTAAATTTCCCGTGCCGAATTTAGAATTTCCGAGTTCGTATTTGAATTTTACGCGAGATTTCAAGTGAATCACGTCTTAAGAGGTCATTGACTTTTCCTAGACTTTTTCCACTTACTCTTCATATACTCCCTCAAAACCCTAACTTCCTCACAACTCAACATCTCCTTCTTCCTCACCAAGAAACCCCAAAACCTAGTTTCCATATTCTTCCAAGTTTAGAATCGTCATAACTCTTTCAATTCTTGCTCAAATTCAAGTAAGTTCGTCATATTCTTTCCCTCTCATCTTCCTCTATCCGTATTGGTAATAAAATTACCGTCTTTCTCGCTTTTCAATTTATCCGTCATTCTGAAATGTGAATTATATTCATCTTTTATTATCTATTTGTAGGTGGTGACCTCCAAGATCCCGACAAAGACTACTTCTTGATTGAAGAGGACATTAACGCGGAGTAAAGACGCAAAAAGGTAACGGTGAAGGGTTACTCGATATCATTTACGTGTTTTACGTGTTTTCTATGTTCGGAATCGTATTTAGAATATGATTGGTAAGCTTAAAAATTGTGTTGATGATGATACTTGTTGTTTGTTGAGAATTCATATGAGAATTGATGAATTATGATGATAGATGATTGTTGTTAAAAATTGATCCTTGGTGAAAAATGTTGATTTCGTGCATATTGGACCCCAGCCGGCCGACCGGCAGCCGGTCAGCTGACCGGCTGGGGCAGTGGCTGTATATTAAATGTGTTACGTAGAAATTTTGGCACATAATTGGTCTCACCCGGCCGACCGGCAGCCGGTCAGCCGACCGGCTGAGACACACATCTACCTTTTCCTTGGTTTTTTTATCTTATGCCTTTGGTCCCAGCCGGGTAGCCGGCAGCCGGCAGCCGGTCCTCTTGACCGGCTGGGACACTCTTCTCCTTCATGTTGGTTTTCATATGATATTTGGTACCAACCGGGTGGCCGACAGCCGGTCCACCTAAGCGGCTGGCACCCTGCTGGTGGTTCTTGTAATTCTTGTTTACGTTTTCATTTATAATATTTCCGATGGTTCATTTATCATATAAATTTACGTAATGACTTAAAATATTAATGTTTCGAATATATGATATTTCATTCGCTTGCATCGCATGTTTTGTGAAGGTTTTTGGTATGTCCCACTTTGAGTCGGTTTTACAAATGTTACGGTTTGAGCACTAATTTTCTATGTGCTTTGAACTCTCATTCCCTTGCCTACCTCCACGTTCGTAAGGCTGGAATGTCGGAACGGGGATGTATCCTTAGTGCTTAATTACATGTGTTAGTGGGCATACGACGACGTTGTTGGGAGGCGAACGCTTTGCGTTGATCGACCCGACCGTCAAATGTTGTGTACTTGCGAGGTGGTGTCATTGCATGTAGCGTACCGCTTGTTTTAATGCTTGTGCTCTTTTCCGCCTCTTTCGTGAATGATCGACCGGATTTGGGGTACTCGGCTTCTATGATTGACCGAGTCTTGGATGCGAAATGTCATCGCTTGTCGAATCGGAAAATGGTTATTTCGAGAGTCTGGCCAGGTTTAGACTAGGACCGGGTATTTATATCGTCGTCCTACCAGGAGGAAATTAGTCTACATATACGAAATGTCATCGTGTATGCGTTCAGCGAAATGTTTATCCCGTGGATGCGATTTTAATCATTCTTGCCATGTACACGGTGGTAGTGCGTTTCATTTGCCGTGAGATATGTCGTCAATGTATTGGTATGTTTGGATGGATGATTACATGATTGATTATTCGTGATCATTGGATGACTTGGCATGGTTTGTTTGTCGAGTCTCAATCTTATCAAACTTATACCGCTAAACCGGTGATATGCAGCCCTAGTGAGCGTATTCGGTTGCCTAAGAGTGTCTTCCCCGAGTCTTTGTGTAATATGATGGATTCGGATTTGTATTCCATATGCTCTTATCATTATATTTGAATTGCCTATCTATCCTTATCGTATTTCACATGTATATCTATATATGCATGCTTCTACTTTTGTATTTCCTTTTATGTACGTTTAATGTGATATGGTTGGGAGAACCCGGAGTTACTCCCCACTGATTGTGGCGTTCATCTTTTTCATGGATGAACAAGTTGCTTGATTGGATGGCATTTTGCTTGGTATTTTGGGTTCGGGTGTGAGCTAGCGGGCGTTGTCCCTGGATGAAATACCTCTAGACGTTCATTAGCTAGATGCTAAATAACTTTGTCTTTTGTTAACATTTTGAGAGACTACGTCTCTTGTAGTACTTTGTATTTGGTTTGTAATATTTGACACTCCTCGTATTTTCTATTTGCATGTAAAAAGTTTTCAAAACACTGTATTTCCGCTAATTAAATCACATGCTTGTATGTTTTATTTCCGCATTCGCGAGGGTTGTCACAATTATCCTTATTTATTAATAATCCCCGCCCTCCCCCGGGATATCCATTATTAAAAATATGTCTCGTTAATAAATCTTATGGGAAAAACCCGGTTAGAAAACATCAATGAAGGAAAAAAAGAGTACATAATTCTCCAAACACGCATAAGATGCTGTCTCGTTAAAGTCTTTTCATAGAAAATCCAGTGGGACAAAACAAACGACAACGAGAAAGAGTGAAGGATGTGTTAACTCCCCTTGATAGTTACTTAATTTGATATATCTTGAGATGATCGGTGGTTTAACGAAATTTCAATCGTTAAAAATAAAACCGTTGTAATTAATAAACTTAATCAATTAATGTAAAATCTTTATAATTCCAATCATCACATGATTTTTGGAACTAATACGGAGTAATTTGGATATTGTCATTTATGATGAGTTTTAATTCATTTCAAATTATATCCCACATTTGTGATGTTAAAAAATTTAATTTCTCTCTATAGATGACATCATCTCTTTTTGCCTATCTTAGTTGTCATATCAACATGTTTGTCCTACCTCTATCATACTACCCATAGTATTAAGATAAATGAGCAATAAAATGAGAAATAAATAAATGGATAATCAAATTGTCTAAGTTATGATAATAGATAATAGAATGACGTATATATACACGACGATTTTCCTTTTCTTTTCTTTTTATTTTTATTTTTAGTTTTCTCTCAATTATTCATCGATGTTGTTTGATAGATATGGATAGGTGAATAATCTCGATAAATTAAGATGATTTAAGAAATAAGTCGTTATTAGTTTTGTTTTGACAATTTTTTAATTCATTTTGTTTTTAGACTAGTAAATTGTTTGTAAGTTGTAAATTATCTAACATAAAGTAATTAAGCTAACCTAGTATAGATTATGTTTTTTTTTGTTTATATTATTGTCTTTGTTTCTTTTATTGAATTTTTATTTTTTTTTAATATTTATTTATGGGTCTTCTTTATTTTAAATTTGAGTCAAAACATATTATATAAAACCCTTGTTAATTTGCTAAATGATCAAGTTTTACTGGATGTATTAACGTAGTAAATCGCATAATGCTTAAAGCACTATATGAAAGAAAGGGAGTTTTACTGGATGTATTAACGTATTAACGTAGTAAATGATCAAGTTTTTCTGGATGTATTAACGTAGTAAATGATCAAGTTTTACTGGATGTATTAACGTAGTGAATCTTAAAAGGGAGTAATTTCTAAATTACTCAAAAAAACTGCAAATGCTTTTATGGAAGAAAGGGTCAAGATTCTTAGACCTTCGCATGAGGTTTCGAAAGAGGCACCTAGGCTAGCTTACAATATAGTACTTTGAAGTTAGGTTTTTATGATAATATTTTTTTTTCTTTGAAAAATAGCCTCTTCAAGCTAGAATAGTGGTGGTACAAACTTGTCGTTATTAGGCTTGGTTTTTGCATTCGATCCCAAGGGTCAAGGAGTGCAATGAACTTATGACACTCGTTTTATTAAGGTCATTTGCAATGAAACTACTCAGAAAACACACGAAAAAAATTGGTTTGGACTTGGTTTTAAAACAAACACTAAAGCTCACACAAAGGATAGCAAAGCTTCACAATTTGACTAGTAAATGATGTGGACTTGAGTAAGGTAATCTGGATAGTTCCCTGTCAAAGCACACAACAAATGGTATAGGTTTTTGTGAACCTAACCAGCACACAACAAAGCTAAGACACACCACTTCAAGCCTAAGCATCGAAGCAAAACTCAAGCTAAGCACAAAGTTTGTAGTTGAAACATTTGATGAAGGTTTTAGAAGTCGTCACAACCTTATCAAACTAATTAACTCTAAATAGTAGTATCAAGAGTGTCGAATCACAAGGATGGTGAGATTTCACATAGAAAGGTTTTAGTCTAGTTTAGTCTAAATAAAAAGTTGAGATTGATAATTAAACTAACAACAATCAAATAATAACTAAACAACGATTAGAGAATAAGGTTTTATAAAGACTAAAGCAAATCCAGGGTATTCGGGTTCACTTAGGTAGGGAGCGGGAGATGCAAGAGTCAATAAGGGGTTTTCACAATCTTCAAATCAAACTTATCATGAACATGATAAACATACTGTGACAACCCTCGCGAATGCGGAAATAAAACATAACAAGCATGTGATTTATAAAGCGGAAAATACGGTATTTTAAAAACCTTTATACATGCAAGATAGAAATACGAGGAATGTCAGTAATTACAAACCAAATATAAAATACTACAAGAGACGTAGTCTCTCAAAATGTTAACAAAAGACAAAGTTATTTAGCATCTAACTAATGAACGTCTAGAGGTGTTTCATCCAGGGACAACGCCCGCTAGCTCACACCCGAACCCAAAATATCATAAGCAAAAAGCCATCCAATCAAGCAACCTGTTCATCCATGAAAAACATGAACGCCACAGTCAGTGGGGAGTAACTCCGGGTTCTCCCAGCCATATCACATTAAACGTACATAAAAGGAAATACAAAAGTAGAAGCATGCATATATAGATATACATGTGAAATACGATAAGGATAGATAGGCAATTCAATATATAATGATGAGAGCATATGAAGTACAATCCGTAACCATCATGCTATAGATAGACTCGGGGAAGACACTCTTAGGCAACCGAATACGCTCACTAGGTTTTGCATCTCACCGTTAGCGGTATAAGTTTGATAAGATTAAGACTCGACAAACAAACCATGCCAAGTCACCCAATGATCACGAATAATCAATCATGTAATCATCCATCCAAACATACCAATACATTGGCGACATCTCTCACGGTAAATGAAACGCACTAGCACCGTGTACATGGCAAGTATGATTAAAAGGCATCCACGGGATAAAACGTTTCCCTGAACGCATACACGATTACATTTCGTATATGTAGACTAATTTCCTCCCGGTAGGACGACGATAATAATACGGTCCTAGTCTAAACCTGACCAGACTCTCAGAATAAGACATGTTCCGATTCGACATGTGGTAAGACGTTCCACATCCAAGACTCGATCATACAAAGACGTCGAGTACCCCAAATTCGGTCAACCTTCACGAAAGAGGCGGAAAAGAGCACAAGCTCTTCATAACAAGAGATCCTCGCAAGTATACAACATTTGACGGTCGGGTCGATCAACGCAAAGCGTTCGCCTCCCAACAACGTCGTCGTATGCCCACTAACACATGCAATTAAGCAGTAAGGATACATCCTCGTTCCGACATTCCAGCCTTACGAACGTGGAGGAAGCCAAGGGAATGAGAGTACAAAGCACATAACCTAATAGTGCTCAAACCGTAACATTTGTAAAAAACGACTCAAAGTGGAACATACAAAAAAACCGTCACAAAACATGCGATACAAGCGAATAGAATATCATATATTCGAAACATTAATATTTTAAGTCACTACGTAAATTTATACGATAAACGAACCATGCGAACTATTATAAATTAAGAACTTAGAAAATTATAAGAAATAAATCCAGCGGGTTGCCGACCGGTCAGTGGACCGGCGGCCAGGCACCCGGCTGGCGCCTCATGCATAACACAAAAACTCATAAAAAATGCAGTGTGTTCCCAGCCGGTCAGGGGACCGGCGGCCGGGCACCCGGCTGGGAGCACCATTTCACAAAAATACAAAGTTTAGTTCTGATGTGTTCCCAGCCGGTGGGCAGACCGGCGGCCGGGCACCCGGCTGGGAACCCCTGCTCACCCGTGAGCCTTCAATACACATTCAATCCTTTTCAATTCTCATATTTAACTTCTAACAACTATCAACAATTAATAATCATCATCAACAATCATCAACTAACAACAATCATCATCAATAACACAATTCCTAAGCTTATTAATCGTATTCTAAATACGAATTCTAACATAGAAAACACGTAAAACACGTAAATGATATCGACTAACCCTTCACCGTTACCTTATTGCGTCTTTATTCCGTGTCAAGGTCCTCTTCAATCAAGAAGTAGTCTTTGTCGGGATCTTGGAGGTCACCACGTACAAATAGTTAATAAAAGATGAATATAATTCACCTTGAGAAAGACGGAAAGTTTGAAAAGCGAGAAAGACGGTAATTTTATTATCAATACGGATAGAGGAAGATGAGAGGGAAAAAATAAGACGAACTTACGTGAATTTGAGCGAGAAATGAAAGAGTTATGACGATTCTAAGACGGATCAAAAATGGAAGCTAGGTTTTTGGGGTTTTCTTAGTGAGGAAGAAAGAGTTGAGTTGTGAGTAAGAATTAGGGTTATGAGGGAGTATGAGTGGAGTAAGTGGAAAAAAAGTCAAGAAAAGTCAAAGACGTCTTAAGACGTGATTCACTTGAAATCTCGCGAAAAATCCAAATACGAATTCGGAAATTCTAATTTAGATATGGGAAAATAAATTCTAGACTAAAACTAAAATTCGCTGAAAAGCATCCGTATAATATTTTTACTATAAAAATAGCGTACATTTGCGGGTGTTACAATTACCCCACCTTTTAAAAAGTTTCGTCCTCGAAACTTGTGAGTAGAAAACAAAAGTATCAAGGACAAGAATCGGTTTTCAAAATTAAAACGAGATCTTTTATAAGGGGAAAATTTATGAAACGGGGTTCTTCTCGAAAAGGGTTTAAGGAGATTTTTCATAAGTGCGAAACTTTATTTACGAATCACAAGAGTGCCCGTCGCGAACGAGAACTCTAGCCATCAAAAATCAAATCAATGTCAAAATAGTGAAATCGCAAATCAGACAAGTGTTAGTAAGTGTAAGACTAGTCACCAGACGTCTCTAATAACAAGTCCAAACATCCAACCAACGCATAATCCAAGTATAAAAGCAAAAGAAATCTATTTTCTCCAAAACCAGGGTACAAAATCCATCTTTAGACTTCTTTAAAAAGTTAAATTAAAAATACGATATGGGGATTTGAAGGTTTTCTCAAAGATAAAATCAAAATAAGAAGACATTTCACGTACATAGAGCGACTCGAACATCGAAATCACAAATCGCGATACTAAGAGGTACGTCCAACGAGCAAAATGGACCAAAAAGGGGAAATGATTGAAGAGTAGAAGATTGAGCAAGGATCAAATTGAGGGAAGAGAGAGGGATGAACTCCAAACCTATCTTTCATCTATGATAATTCAAACGTCGCTCGCAACTCGACATCATTAACTTCACGAACAAACTAGTCCTCAAGAGAGTGTAATTTATCCTCAACATTCTCGATCATTAGATTCCTACAAAAATATTTTGTAAACATGAAACTTCGAGCAACAAATCCCAATTATTCAAATCTAATATATTTACCTAAGTCCATCGGCACGATAGACTCCACAACTAACAATCCACAAGAAAGATTCATTACGTACTCTAATCTTCTTAGTTTCATCAAAACTCTTATTAGAAACTACCAACAAAAATTTTCATATCTAGGGAAACATGATTGCTAACAACCACAAGGTAAAAGAGACTCACCATAAAAATCCCTTGATTCAATTTAATTCAAACTCATTATCCTAAATTTACAATGTACTTTTTCATCCTCGAAAGTCAAATCGCAATGCCTCAAGCAAAGAATGAGTACCAATTCCAAATCATATATATTGCCAAACATATGGCGATACGTCAATTAATCAAATCATCTAGCTCATCAAACTCAAAACGTACCGGTCTTCGCCTATGAAACTATTTCTCAAGATTGGTCACCAAATCCAATTTCCACAAGGTAAACATTCCTGATAGGGTCCAACATTTAAAGACAATAATTTCCTAAGTAACGTCTAAAGCCACCACTATAATCCTCAATAACAACAACTATCCTTACGCTTAGCTCGGTCCTCAAAATGATATTGCAACATCAAACTCCATAGTCCAAAACCACCAAGAGAGTTTCACCCTAAGTTTATCCTCAATTCCTTATAATCAACTAAACATGGAACTAGCTCAATAGGGCGGGTAGTTACCATATTTGAAACTTCTTCAAAACACATCTACTAACCTCTCACATTAGCTAATAAGAAAACCATCTCACAAGAGAGTAGGGGAAATACGGATATGATACAAGGAACGCTAGGAGGCATCATCAAAAGACTACAATATGATGGAAAAGACGAAGGCGGAAAAGGAAAACGAGGTTGCTCTAAGGAAGTGAACCTACCAGTAACGATCTCCGGGTGAGCATTAGCTTCGGCTCGGCTGAGTACGTAAATGGATCCTTTAGCTATGGCACCGGATGCGGGATTCTGAGGGTCGGGGCATTCACGAAAGCGATGACCCGACTTCTTGCAAAGAAAACAAAAGAGGGGCCTATCATAGCATCCAACTCCGGGGTGAACGGGTTTCCTACAACCGTCACACATTCGTCCTTGAGCTTGAGGGTATAAGGAGCAAGTGTTCTTGCATTGGAGTTTGAGGGAGCATTGAAACGCCTCTTGTTAGCATAGGCATTAGAAGAAGAGGGAGTGAAAGGTCTTTCATCATGGAAATTTGACCTTGGATTGAAAGAGGGGGAAGGAGAGGGATTCTTCATCATAGCTTTATCCTTGATGGCCTTCATTTGATTCTCGGCCCATAAAGCATCATCATATAAATCCCCAAAGGAAGTAGTATTCCTCCTCACTTTACTTTGAAGTAAAGCACTCAGCTTGTTGCGGTAGTAGAAAGCTCGGTCCTCGTCATCTTTGATAAGCCTCGGAGCAAAATGAGCAAGCTTGTTGAACTCCGTAGTGAAGTCTTGTGCCGACAAGTTACCTTGCTTGAAGTCAATAAACTCCTTGAGCCTTTGTTGCTTAAGCTCCTTAGGATAGAATCTTCCTTCCACCAGAGCTTTGAAACAAGCCCAACTGAAATCATCTTCTAGAGTAGCGGTGGCACTAGTAATAGCCCACCAATTATCAGCTTCCCTTACAAGGAAGTGCTTTGAGATCCTCACCTTGTCCTCTTCACGGACTTGGTATAGATCAAATTGTTTCTCCATCTCTCGGAACCATTCCGATAGCTCGGTAGGGTCCGGCTCTCCACCGTAAGGTATAATCTTACTCCTAGCCATTTGACTAGCTATCCAAGCGTAGCCTCCTTGATGGTTATCTTCTCTTCGAGGGAAAACTTGGTTGGCTTGAGCTAAAGCCGCATCTTGTTGATTCTTCAACACTTGCATAAGAGCTTCTAGCATAACGTTCTCAACTAGTCAAGGTCTAACCATCTTCATAAGAAACAAAACAAAACGAGTTAATCCTAACACTTAGCATAAACAAATAGACTACCAAGTAAAATCCTTAACGTCTACCCATCTCTCATTTATTATTTCAAGGTCAAGTAGTTTAAGTTTAGGGTTCACGTATGTGCGTCGGGAGCGATAAAGCTCTGATACCAACAGTGACAACCCTCGCGAATGCGGAAATAAAACATAACAAGCATGTGATTTATAAAGCGGAAAATACGGTATTTTAAAAACCTTTATACATGCAAGATAGAAATACAAGGAATGTCAGTAATTACAAACCAAATATAAAATACTACAAGAGACGTAGTCTCTCAAAATGTTAACAAAAGACAAAGTTATTTAGCATCTAGCTAATGAACGTCTAGAGGTGTTTTATCCAGGGACAACGCCCGCTAGCTCACACCCGAACCCAAAATACCACAAGCAAAAAGTCATCCAATCAAGCAACCTGTTCATCCATGAAAAACATGAACGCCACATTCAGTGGGGAGTAACTCCGGGTTCTCCCAGCCATATCACATTAAACGTACATAAAAGGAAATACACAAGTAGAAGCATGCATATATAGATATACATGTGAAATACGATAAGGATAGATAGGCAATTCAATATATAATGATAAGAGCATATGAAGTACAACCTAACCATCAGGCTATCTATATACTCGGTGAAGACACTCTTGGGCACCGAATACGCTCCTAGGGGCTTGCATCTTACCGTAGCGTTATACTTGGTTTTTGATAAAACGATTGGAAACTCACAAACACACATGACAAGTCACCCAATGATCCACAAAATCAATACATGTAATCCATCCATCCAAACATACCAATACATTGGCGACATCTCTCACGGTAAATGAAACGCACTAGCACCGTGTACATTGCAAGTATGATTAACAAGCATCCACGGGATAAACATTTCCCTGAACGCATACACGATCACATTTCGTATATGTTCACTAATTTCCTCCGGTAGGACGACGATAATAAATACCCGGTCCTAGTCTAAATCTGGCCAGACTCTCGGAATAAATCCTGTTCCGATTCGACATGCGATAAACGTTTCGCATCCAAGACTCGGTCAATCATAGACGCCGAGTACCCCAAATTCGGTCGACCTTCACGAAAGAGGCGGAAAAGAGCTCAAGCCTCATAACAAGCGGTACGCTACATGCAAATAACACCACCTCGCAAGTACACAACATTTGACGGCCTGGTCGATCAACGCAAAGCGTTCAACTCCCAACAACGTCGTTGTATGCCCACTAACACATGGCAATTAAGGCAGTAAGGGATACATCCCTTCCGACATTCAGCCTTACGAACAGGGAGGTAGCATTTGAATGAGATTACAAAGCACATAACAATATAGTGCTCAAACCGTAACATTTGTAAAACCGACCTCAAAGTTGAACCTACCAAAAACCGTCACAAAACATGCGATACAAGCGAATGGAATATCATATATTCGAAACATTAATATTTTAAGTCATTACGTAAATTTATACGATAAACGAACCATGCGAACTATTATAAATTAAGAATTTAGAAAATTATAAGAAATAAACTCAGCAGGTTGCCAGCCGGTCAGGTGGACCGGCAGCCGGGCACCCCGCTGGCGCCTCATGCATAACTCAAAATCATTAAAAATGCAGTGTGTTCCCAGCCGGTCAGGGGACCGGCGGCCGGGCACCCGGCTGGGAGCACCACGCCACCAAATACAAACTTCAATACTGATGTAGCCCCAGCCGGTGGGCAGACCGGCGGCCGATCACCCGGCTGGGAACCCCAGTTCACCCGAGAGCCATCAACACAAGTTCATACATTTTCAATTCTCATATTTAACTTCTATCAATTATCAACAATCAATAATCATCATCAACAATCATCAACTAACAACAATCATCATCAATAACACAATTCCTAAGCTTACTAATCGTATTCTAAATACGAATTCTAACATAGAAAACACGTAAAACACGTAAATGATATCGAGTAACCCTTCACCGTTACCTTTGTGCGTCTTTACTCCGCGTCAAGGTCCTCTTCAATCAAGAAGTAGTCTTTGTCGGGATCTTGGAGGTCACCACCTACAAATAGTTAATAAAAGATGAATATAATTCACCTTGAGAAAGACGGAAAGTTTGAAAAGCGAGAAAGACGGTAATTTATTATCAATACGGATAGAGGAAGATGAGAGGGAAAGAATAAGACGAACTTACGTAAATTTGAGCTTGAAATGAAAGAGTTATGACGATTCTAAGACGGATCAAAAATGGAAGCTAGGTTTTTGGGGTTTTCTTAGTGAGGAAGAAATAGTTGAGTTGTGAGGAAGAATTAGGGTTATGAGGGAGTATGAGTGGAGTAAGTGGAAAAAAGTCAAGAAAAGTCAAAGACGTCTTAAGACGTGATTCACTTGAAATCTCGCGAAAAATCCAAATACGAACTCGGAAATTCTAATTTAGATACGGGAAAATAAATTCTAGACTAAAACTAAAATTCGCTGAAAAGTATACGTATAATATTTTTATTATAAAAATAGGGTATATTTGCGGGTGTTACACATACACTATCCTTTAACTTTCGATTCAAGAGTGCCATCAAAGATAATGAAAAGATTCAAAATTTCATTCAAACGATTCATCAAACACTTATCATGCATGAACAAGAATGTATGTTAATCACTCAAATCCCAACATCAACATCCCATTATCACCCCCTCTAGTCTACCTAAGATCCCCCTAGACCCTAGAAAGGGGTATACTCACCCATGTTAATGGTAATAAAGGCAAACATATTGATGAACAAAACAAACAAGGGAGAAGACATGATATTCAAACTAATATTCAACTAATTAAGATAACTATGAAAGTGAAATAAAATTAAAACAAGGTAAAGAGAATAAAATAATATCAACAAACAATAAAGGTGTGAACTTGGATTGAATCGATGAAGAATTTCTTCAATCTCTTGATTACAACCCAATAATACTAGAAATCCAATGATAATTAATACTAACTAATAAAGATTAAAACTTGATAAAGGAAACATTAGAGTTGCTAATGAAAGGAGTAAGACTAAGTGGAGATCTATCTTCTAGGGTTTTGTGCTAATAATGTATGTATACAAGTCTCAAAAACACATATATTTATACTAAAATAAAGCCCAATAAGAGAGAGAGAGAGAGGTAAGGCCCGTCAGAAATAAACCCGCCATCTGGTTGACCGGGCGCCTGTCTTTGGATCGGATGTCAGACGTCTATCAAAGCAAGGAGGAAAAATATCAACAGGTAGGCCGGGTCGGTAGGCCGGATCGGTTGACCGGCCGCCGGTCGGTGACAAGCGCCGAGACCAACTCGATTTTCTCCTAAAAACTTCTTCAAATTCAAGCTAAGTGATACCCAACTGGCTGACCGGGCGCCGTCCGACCGGCTGGGAGTCCATTTGACGTCCTTTGGCACTCGTGAAGATATAGGCATGGTGCCGATTGAGGAAAGGGGGTCGCTCGAGGACCGGGGGCCGGTTGGTCGGCTGAGGGACCCTTTCCAGCTTCTATTCTCCACTTCTTCAAGGCTTACTTCATTTTCCCCATTTTTGATTATATAATCTCATCCAAATTCAGTCCTAATACCTGAAAGCTTAGTGTATACCAAAAATGGATCGATGCATACACAAAATTGACAGAAAATTGGCATAGAAGACGGTTTTGGATCTAAAATGCAAACGGAAATAGGGGAGAATCGTTCCAAAATAATAGCATATCAACATTGTTTCAGGTTTTGTTCATAAATAATATGCTTTCTTACATTCATGAGCTTGGTTTATATAGGCCAAGGCTACTACATCTAAGACGTCCAAAATACATCCAAGGGTTCATATTACAAAGCAAAAGAGGCCAAGGATAACAGATACCTTGCCTTACAATTACCACTAGAGAACAACTGACATAAAGCATAAAGCATGAAATGGACTGCTCCTCCTTATTTGTTTGCTGAGGTCAAAGGAAAAGGTAGCAGGTCTAGTAGCTTGAACTGTTGTCTTTGAGTATAAAGTGTTAGCAACACTTTCACAAAGTCCCTTGAGCTTGCCTGCCCTAGAGAGGAAACAAAATTTACCCTTTCAAATGGCTATCAGAATTGAGCTTACTCTGGACCCCTCAACTTGTGCCCTATAAGAAGTTTTTCCTTGATGCGATTTAGAATAAACTCTCCTGGACTTATTTCTAGCAAACATCCCTATGTTATAGAATTGACCCTCAGACATGCTTGAAACTAAGCCATGTTTGCTTTGGACCTTGTATTATGAGCTGGACTTTTCCCGGGTACCTGTGGCTTGACCCCTGTCTCGGACCTAGCCTCAAGTCCTCAACTTCCGTTGCACCATTATAAATGGAAAAGAGATAACCATAAATTGTGGTTGTCTTAAATCCCAGAACCTTGAAGAACGAAAGGTTTATCTTGCATAGTTATTCCTATAGAGGAAAGAGAACTAGACTGGAAGGATTAGAATATTCCTATCGAGATTGATGATGAAGAAGTTAACTATGAAGTTAACTCTACATACCCTCAGATGAGGGGCTATTATGGTCTGCTGTTGAATAGTGAAGAAACTCTGATTTATTCGTTTTTTAAGTCATCTCCTTTAATGTTGGGGTCAATAATACAAACCTCCATTGAATATGATAGCAAAGTTATTCCATGTATTTATGGAGAAAACGAGGAATCAAATTAAAGATTCCTTGGGCAATATAAAATAAGAAGAATGTGAAAAGGCGGCAGTAGTGCAGTTATTGTCTGTTTGAAACTATTAGTTGATAGGGCAGTTAATCCTAAAGGTTTGCATAAAATTGCTCTCTTTTATTCATTGAAATCATTCGGCGTGTATCTTTTGTTGATTGCTGAGTGAAGGAAAGTTTTCCAAAAAGGCGTAAAAGAAAGTTGCCTGAGGAAAATGTTGGAGCTAGTGTCCTCTACAGTTAGTGTGATAACAGCTAAGGTTCACAGGGTATACTTTGTATTATAATCAGTTGATTAACGTTTATCGATAACGGTTGTCTTGCTAGATAAGTTTGACGTTATTGTCATACAGATGGCGGTGATCAACTGATCCCTAAAAGTCACACCTAAAGGATGTGTTTTGAGATATGTGATTATTTGAGAAAATAATCATATTGATGCCTTATTAAATGACTAAAAGGTTAGTCGATGTATTTGACTAAAAGGTTAGTCAATGTGATGATGAAATGATTATTTAATAACGATTAAATAATGTTAGCTGGTAATTGAATATAAAATATTATATTTAATCCATGTATATAATGTTGGTCTAAACTAAATGTTAACTGTTATATTTAAGTTGGCGGATATGTATTACACGATATTATTATAGTGTATTGGTCCGGCATTACTCGGTTTATGTGACGGTCCATTACTAGTAATAATTAGAATACATATTACATTATGTATATATTAAATGATATATGCTAACTGCCTAATATAGGTTGAGTGAAATAAGGAAACTAGGTTTTTTTTTCTTTGGCTCTTGGATCTCACGGCTACAAGAAGAGAAAAAGAAAAATAAAAACCCTAATCACTCCTACATCTCACGGCACACACAAGGGTGAAAAGACAAGAAAAATTCTGATTTTAACTCTCTCATTCATCTTCATATTCATCATCATTATACACACAAAATTAGTAGTAATTTTTGGGTATTCGTTCTAGCACGATGAAGGCATTTCTTGAACCATCTTGGGTGTAACGATTAGGAGAATACCTACTTTGGTATTTGTTCTTAGGCCTTTTACTAGGACCGAGGGTTATTTCTTAATCTCTTGTTTTATATTATGCAATTTCATTTATGACTAGAAATTCATATAGTTATAATTTCATTATAATCCGAAAAATTTAAAGGGGAGTATACCGATATTTCCCACAAGTGGTATCAGAGCTATAGGCTATGAAATTATTTTATATGTTTTCATTAAATGATTGGTATAATTTTAAAAAAAAAAAAATTGCTGTATTTTTTTTTTCGGCCGTAACATTTTTTTTAGCCGTGAGTTTTTTTTTTTAGGGTTCCATTTTTTATTCATAAATGTTGTTGTTTTAAAGTGTTAAGATAATAATATAATGTATTAGTTGATGTTTTGATTTAATGAGGATTAAATTGAGATGAAAATGGAATTTGTTTTGGATGTTAAAGAACATTCATTTTGCTAATTTTTCGGTATGAATATACATACAAAACAATTATGGTTAGTTGGGTATTTTGATAATCGATTAATCATGATTTAGATATTCATTTTAAAAAGGTTAATTTGAATCATCTAGTTTGTATCAATGTTTAATAATGATTAGATGTTGAATGTTTGTACCGATCTAGTTTTATTAGCATGATCAAATTAAAAATTAGGGTTTGTTTTGTTTTTGTTTTTTCTTAAAAACCGAGAAAAAAAAAAATATAAATTTTTTTTTTTTTTTTGGTACCTGCTACTGTTCACGGCTACTGTTCATCCGTGAATAGTGAAAAAAAAAATTAATTTTTATTTTGTTTATTGCATTATAAAGATAATGTAGGTTGATTATTGTTGTGAAAAAGTTCACAATGATAGATACCCTATTATTTTAAAAAGGTTTAAAATAATGTTGAATTTCATTTATGTTATACCCGATAATATGAATTAAATTGAATTATGATTGATTAAAAAATGTTGTGTGCAATTAAGGAATTGTCACATAATTTTGATCATTTTAAAGGTGGTTTGGATAAATTAATCATCATAATTAATGAATTATGTCTTGTATGTTTAAATTATTTTGTTGATGCATTTTATTTGGTTGAATGAATGAATGAATGGATGAATGGATTATTTTGGTATTTTTACAAGAGGTTGTAATTTGTATTGCTTAGTGTAGCCTTAGTAGATTGTGTTATCGTAATGATGGTAACATAGTTTTTGATGTATTTTGAGATCTCGAATCTCCCATTTGTAATCTTTAATTATAATTTTTAAATTAGAATGTAAATAGGTTTATATTTTGTAATTTTTAAAAATTGTATTTTTGAGAAGACCAAAGATGGAGATCGGATAGCTTACTCCCGCTACATGGACCAAGATGGAACATCAAGTCAAGCTTCTAGGGTCCATAAGGATGGATTCCAAAGTGTAATTTTTGTTCTATTTTGATAGGATAGGCCACACTAGGACTTTGTACTTTGATTTTCATTTTTCCGTTCTTATTGTTTTTCTTTTGCTTGATAGTTTGTGCATCATATTCCGCCTAAACCAAACCACCTACTACTTAAATGCATGAAAATTGAATCATATAGATTGTATGTTAATTATCATGGACATCCAGATGTCACTCAAAATTCTAAAAGCTATCATCTTAAATTATTCATTCTCTAAATGCTAGATCATTCGTTCACTTAAATGAATAAAATTAAAGCTGATGGACCTTCCTCTAAAACCTAAAATTGAGATTAGTCTTCATAGGGAAAATTGCTATGAATCTCTTCTTCGTCGGTAGGCATATAGGACCTTACTCTCCATATGACCCCTTCTACGTTGGGTAAGTAGTATGTGTTGACCTATTTTACCTCAACATTATAGTCCGAGTAATATCTCGTGATTATGATGGACTAAAGATATAATTTACAGAAATTTATCGATCAGGAATTCTAAAAGTAGAATTATCCAAAAAGTTGGCTTATCAATTTACAGAAATTGAGTCTTGGGATCATTTATATAATACTTGAGGGAGGTCAATTGTATAAATGCAAGAGTCTTCGCATTAATCGGTTTTGCATTAGACTTAATTAAAACGATGAAAATGATTATTATGTTTTATCTCCTTTTTGCAGTATAGCATTCATTTATATCGATAAAACTGTTATAACAAATGGCTGAACATGCTAATGCCCCTATGTCAAGTGCCACGGTCGCACGCGAATCCTGGCTTAAGATGTTCATGGACAACATGAATCAGTCCACGCGACTGAAGAATAATGGAACCAACTTTGCGGACTGGGAGGCTTCATTACGGAATGCTGTCATAGCTGACGGTAAGCTCAAGTACTTGACTGAGCCACTACCGCCAAACCCAGGCCCCAATGTAGGAGCACATGTATCACTTGCTTATAGTGATTTCGTAATGGAGGCGGGTGCGATAAAGAACGTACTCATCTTTTCAATGGAATCCAATTTGCAAAGACGATTCATTACCCAAGGTGCAAACAAGATTTTCACCACGCTCACTAACGAGTTCTCAAAAGCACCGCAGATCGTTATGTATTAGCTTACCACTCGCTTCTTTGAGGCGAAACTCCAGAAGGGCCAACCGGTTAGCCCACACATTCTCGATATGATCGAGAATCTCGAAAAACTGGAGGCACTTGATTGCAAAATCAAAGAGAGCGTGGTCATTGACCGCATGCTTCATTCACTCCATGATGGTTTTGCTCAATTCAGGGCAAATTACTACATGAATGATTTGAAGAGAAATCCTCATCAGCTACACTCACTTCTCATACAGACTGAGAAGGATCTGAAATTGAGTAGGAGCCTGAAGCAGGACGTTCTCATGATTGCAAACAAGGGTAAGGGTAAGGGTAAGGGCAAGGCTCAGGCCGACCTAGCTGTAGGGAAGCCGAAGTTCAAGAAGCCAGGAAAGGGAAAGAGTGGGCCTGGTGAGACTAGCAGTAGCTCACAAGGCAAGACAAAGAGCAAAGAAAACATGGAGTGCCACCATTGCCACAAGAGTGGGCATTGGAGGCGGAACTGTCCCGTGTATGCTGAAGACGTAAAAGCAGGTCGCGTCACTCCTGTTGGTATGTCTTCTTTTATTCATATGATTGAGATTAACCATGCAAGTTTCGGAACTTGGGTACTTGATACTGGTTGTGGTTCTCATCTGTGTAATCATTTGCAGGGCTTAAGAAACATCAGAACTCTCGAAAAGGGTGATGTGGACCTGCGAGTGAGGAATGGAGCAAGAGTAGCTGCCGTTTCAGTGGGAACATATGTAATCCAACTCCCGAGTGGATTTGAGTTATTTTTAAATAACTGTTACTATGTACCCAGTTTATCTAAAAACATTATTTCTGTTTCCGTACTCGATAAGGACGGTTTTTCAGTTGTAATAAAGGATAATAGCTGTATTTTCTCTTTTAACGAAATGATTTATGGTAAAGCAGTTTCCATGAATGGGATTTATGTTTTAGATCAAACCACAGATATATTGCATGTGAGTAATAAAAAGGTAAAGGTTGTGACAAAGATCAAACCTATCTATGGCATTGCCGTATGGGACACATAAATGAAAAACGCGTGAAAAAGCTCATTGACAATGGGACTATCTCCCCATTTGACTATGCATCATTTGGCACGTGTGAATCATGTCTCATAGGCAAAATGACTCGAATTTCCTTCAAAGGTGTTGGAATGCGCGCTACTGACTTATTAGGCCTCATACAAACTGATGCGTGTGGACATATGCCAATCAACGCTAGAGATGGCTATAGATATTTTATCACTTTCACGGACGATTTGAGTAGATATGGATATGTCTACTTAATGAAGCACAAAAGTGAGTCCTTTGATAAGTTCAAGGAATACCAGAATAAGGTTGAAAACCAGCTGGGTAGAAAGATTAAAGCACTACGTTCAGATCGTGGTGGCGAATGTCTTTCGAATGAGTTTGATCAACACCTTAAAAACTGTGGTGTAGTACTACAGTTAACTCCACCTGGAACACCTCAATTAAATGGTGTGTCCGAACGGCGAAATCGAACATTACTTGATATGGTTCGATCCATGATGAGTCACACGGTAGTACCTGATTCATTATGGGGTTATGCTCTTTTGTCAGCTGCTCTTATACTTAACCAAAGTCCGTCTAAAGCTGTAGACAAGACTCCATATGAGTTATGGAAGGGAACGGTCCCTAACTTGTCCTTTATTCGGGTTTGGGGCTGCGAGGCTTATGTCAAGTGGAGACACGAGGATAAGCTCGGCCCGCGATCGGTCAAGACATACTTTATTGGTTATCCAAAAGGAATGTTTGGTCATTACTTTTATTCGCCTACCGAACAACGTGTTTTTTGTTGCGGCTAGTGCGAAGTTTCTAGAGAAAGAATGTCTCGAGAACAAGACGAGTGA
This sequence comes from Heliosperma pusillum, assembly GCA_022085475.1. Taxonomy (NCBI): domain Eukaryota; kingdom Viridiplantae; phylum Streptophyta; class Magnoliopsida; order Caryophyllales; family Caryophyllaceae; genus Heliosperma; species Heliosperma pusillum. The sequence goes on from JAIUZE010074048.1 coordinate 103,510, forward strand.
TAGAACCTTCGATCTGTCGGAGATTCCAGAACCAACAACCGAGCAACCGATGGAGGAAGATGTTCCTTCATCTTCTGCTGCGGTTAATATTCCTGAGGAACCTAGAAGGTCGGGTAGAGTCTCCATACCTCCAGACAGATACATTGGTATGGTCGAGGAGAACGATAGAGACGATGTTTTGCTCCTAGAGAGTAACGAACCCACTACCTATAAAGGAGCCATGACCTATTCCGAATCAAAGCTATGGCTTGAGGCCATGCAATCCGAGATGGACTCTATGTATGAGAATGACATATGGGATCTGGTTGATTTGCCTGATAAGGTTCGGCCTCTTCAGTGCAAATGACTTTACAAGATAAAGCATTCTGTAGGGGAACAACCAGACACCTATAAGGCATGACTAGTGGGAAAAAGGTTTCACTCAAGTGCAAGGGTTGCATTATGATGAAAATTTTGCACCCGTAGTCATGCTGCGTTCCATTTGGATAATCTTAGCGATTGCCGCTTTTCATGACTATGAAATTTGGCAGATGGACGTGAAAACCGCCTTCTTAAACGGTTATTTGGAGGATGAGTTGTACATGCATGGTACAACCCGAAGGTTTCATTGACCCTCAGAATCCTAAGAAAGTGTGCAAGCTTAAGCGTTCCATTTATGGACTTAAGCAAGCTTCTCGGAGTTGGAATCATCGTTTCGACCAAGTCATAAAAGCAAATGGTTTCACTCGATCGGTTGAGGAACCATGCTTATATGTCAAGTCGAGTGGGAGTAAAATCGTCTTCTTGATATTGTATGTCGATGACATACTCTTGATAGGGAATGATATTCCTCTCTTATCTTCGGTTAAGGTATGGTTAAAGAACCATTTCCAGATGAAAGATTTGGGCAAGGCACAGCGCATATTGGGAATCCGTATCTATAGAGATAGATCACGACGGATGTTACCACTCAGTCAGGAGTCTTATATAGATAAGATTCTTGAAAGGTTCAGCATGACCAACTCCAAGAAGGGGTATCTTCCAATGACGTCTGGGATACATTTGAGTAAAGCTCAGGCACCCAAGACATCTGAAGAGGTCGAGCGCATGAGTCGAATTTCTTATGCATCAGCTATAGGATCGATCATGTATTCCATGATATGCACACGTCCAGACGTGGCATATGCTTTGAGTATGACAGTCGGTACCAAGGCAATCCAGGTGAAACATACTGGATGGCTGTCAAAAACATCCTTAAGTACCTACGGAGGACTAAGGACTAGGTATTGACTTATGGAGGAGAGACTGAGCTTTGCGCAACCGGTTACGCAGATGCTAGCTTCCAAACGGACCGGGATGACTCAAAATCTCAGTCTGGATTCGTATTTACTCTTAATGGCGTTGCGGTCAGCTGGAAAAGCTCCAAGCAGAGTGTTATAGCAGATTCTACGACTGAGTCCGAGTACTATGCCGCTTCAGAGGCTGCAAAGGAAGTTATATGGATGCGTCAATTCTTACAAGGACTTGCCATAGTTCCTAGTTCGAATGACCCGATCACCATCTATTGTGATAATAGAGGTGCCATCTTCCAGGCTAAGGAGCCTAAGTCTAGCAACAAATCTAGACATGTACTTCGGAAGGCTCACATGATCAGAGATTACGTGGAGCAAAAGGAGATAGTGATAGACAAGATTGCTACGGATGATAACATAGCAGATCCTCTCACTAAACCGTTAAGACATGATAAGCATGTAGGGCACGTTACTTCCATGGGAATTAAACGTGTTCCTGAGTTGTATTAGCTGTTTGTATGAATTAGATACATCTTTTTCATATACTAATAATAACTTCATCGTATTGTTTTCATATTTTGTTTTTCATGTGGATTGTATGGACAACATTGAACACCACAAAGTGAACTGAATAACATTATATGTGTTTTGGTCCGTAATCGCCTACATGAGCTGATAACTCTGGCTATTATATTGTTAAGTCGATTGATGGTGGGTTCAACGAGCCATAAGTCAAACTGTTGACTGATCGATCACAAATACGAGTTATAAGGATACCTCGTAGGACATTGTAATTCGTGACGACGTTATGGAGTCCTAAATGTTTAACAACATTCGGTGACAGGTCGTGGATTGGACGTCCATAGTGTTCCTAGAGTTGATTCTTTTTACTATTGACTGTCTCTTGAGATTAAGGCAGTTTTTGGGTGACTTTGGTTTCTTTCTCACGGTCGACTGTAACAGGAGGCCAAGCAGATTTTTACTAGGTCATTTCATACTGTGCTTACATCTGCAGGATTCGAGTTGAGGAAAATATCCAACCCTTTATCATGTTTTGTTATTTCTCAGGGCCACTCGAGGAGTAGTAACTGAAATGCATGGCCATGCTCGAATAATGATTCGTTTATCAGTTGAGTTACTCTCTAGTCGGGAAAACCACTCTTGATACTGATCACTTGTAAAATACGACCTTTGTGAATGCGGACTTTGCAAATTGTTTTACATTGAGTGGGAGAAATTTAAGGATATGAGAATCGGTTATCGCACATACACTTGTAAGGACAAGTGGGAGATTGTTGGAGCTAGTGTCCTCCACAGTTAGTGTGATAACAGCTAAGGTTCACAGATCACAGGGTATACTTTGTATATCATCAGTTGATTAAACGTTTATCTATAACGGTTTGGCTTTGCTAGATAAGTTTGACGTTATTGTCATACAGATGGCGGTGATCAACTGATCCCTAAAAGTCACACCTAAAGGATGTGTTTGAGAGATGTGATTATTTGAGAAAATAATCATATTGATGCCTTATTAAATGACTAAAAGGTTAGTCGATGTATTTGACTAAAAGGTTAGTCAATGTGATGATGATACGATTATTTACTAACGATTAAATAATGTTAGCTGGTAATTGAATATAAAATGTTATATTTAATCAATGTATATAATGTTGGTCTAAACTAAATGTAAACTTTTATATTTAAGTTGGCGGATATGTATTACATGATATTATTATAGTGTA
>JAIUZE010074049.1:0-72878 GCA_022085475.1 Heliosperma pusillum
ATTATATACCTATCTATGGATGATTTTAACTTCTTGTAGTTCCTTCATTGTACTTTAAAATGTGATATGGCTGGGAGAACCCGGAGTTACTCCCCACTGATTGTGCCGTTCATGTTTTTCATGAATGAACAGGTTGCTTGCATGGATGGCTTTTTGCTTGTGGTATTTTGGGTTCGGGTGTGAGCTAGCTGGCGTTGTCCCTGGATGAAACACCTCTAGACGTTGTTTAGCTAGTTGCTAATTACTTTGTCTTTTGTTAACACTTTGAGAGACTACGTCTCTTGTGGTATTTTTATTTAGTTTGTAATATTTTGACACTCCTCGTATTTTTCTATCTTGCATGTATAAAGGTGTTTAAAATACCGTATTTTCCGCTATATAATTCACATGCTTGTATGTTTTATATTTCCGCATTCGCGAGGGTTGTCACAGTTGGTATCAGAGCTTTATCGCTCCCGACGCACACACGTGAACCCTAAACTTAAACTACTTGACCTTGAAATAATAACTGAGAGATGGGTATACCTAAGTGACCTCAGGTGGGGGAGTCTTTGTTTACTTGATGTTTGTTAGGTTCTAACTTGTTTGTTGATTGTGTTGAGTGATGTTATGTTTGTTTGTATCTACCGTTTTGAGGTGGATCATGTGTTACCTAGAAGAAGTATCCTCTACCGAAGATTTGAAGATTTACAAGCCTAATTGAAGTGTATTTCTTCTTCATCTATGAATTCTCTCGTCCTTATTGTGTTATGCTCTCTTCCTTCTATTTAGGTGCTTCTTTCTCTTCCATTTTGTTTGCCTCTTGGAAATTACTCTTGATAGTTTCCTCCATCTTACCATTGGTATCCTTACCTTCCTCTTGTAACATTTTTGTGGATGCCATACCCATTTGTTTGTGGTATATTAGACTTGGTCGGAAGAACTTTGAATTTTGTGGAATATTAGTGATCGTTAGAATGAGTTTGTGATTTGAGGAAAATGGTGTAGATCTAAATTCACCCTATATTGATGATTGGTTGTAACTCTAAGGAAGGGTAGTAAGATAAGTTTGATGATTTTAATGCTTGATGCTTGCCATGACTAATATGTAGATAGTTCATGATATTTGATGGTGTAAGGTTGAATGAGTTGGCTAAGACTTCTTAACCCATTAGTGATTTAATCTTTTGAACTTAGGAGTTTAGTAATATTAGAGTGTCTTGAGGATCATATCTAAATTGGAGCTAGTTGTTCTAAGTGAGAATATTTGGATGATACCTTGAGGTGTAAAATGCTTTTGAGACTAAGTGACGTCTTGTGGTTTCCTGTTGTGTGTTTGTGAGTATAGGCTTGGTAGAAAAGCTTTTGGCAATAGTTCTTGGATTTAAAGATATGATCTTATCTTATGGCATCTGAGATTCGTTTGAAGTAGTAAGGTTTCGTTGTAAGTTGAACCATATTACTTGAGAATTATGATGTGAGTTATGATGGAAATACCTTGGGATGTTAATGATGATGTTTGACTTGAGGTCGTACTTTGTTAATAATGAACCCGTGGGCTATATGATGTTGATAATGACGTTTTGTTTGGTGTTCTACTTTGTGGCCTTAGGAGTTGAAAAGAGATTAGTATGGAGAATTCCATATTGGTTCTTCGGTTTTTGAAACCTTTGGGAATGTGTCAAATTATGGAGTTGAGAGAATGTTACTATGCTTGAGTTGCAATTCCACATTTGGGAATCCGTGTTATATGAAAGGGTGGATGAATTGGGTTGTAGTCGATTTATCAAATCTAGGTGTACCTTACTTTGATGATTGTACGTGGTACGATGGTCCCTTGTAATAGACCTTTGTTTGGGATGAGTTGCTTTACTATCACCCTAAGTCTGAAAGGAGAAACTTTGTGGATTAAATCTTAAACCCTTACTCGTGCCATCATTCCTTTTCATTTCCCTTCTTGAATGTTTTTGTCAAGATTGATCTTTAAGAAATTACAAGCTCGTACTTTCTTTCTTACTTAGATATCTTCATAACTCTACTATCTGCTTTATCTCTTCCTCAACCTTTCGGTTCCTTTGTCGCCTTCCGCCTTTTTCATCTTATCGTAGTCTTTAATGACGCTATCCTAATGTTCCTTGGTATCATGTTCTTTTATCCCTACTCTCTTGAAGTTATTTTGTTCTTAATTGCTAACGTAAGGTTAGTAGGTGTTTTTTGGAAGAAGTTTCGAATATGGGTACCTAACCGTCCTATTTAAAAAACTAGTGTTTTCATGTTTAGATGATTATAAGGATTTGAGGGTAAACGTGAGGAGGGAAACTCTCCTAGTGGTTTTAGACTATAAAAACTTAAATGTTGCAATAATCTTTTTGAGGATCGAATAATCTAATTATAGTTGGTAGTTTGTGTTAAGAATTTTGGTAATTCTTAAGTGTTTACTGTGGAGATGTTGTCTTTAAATGTTGGACCCTAACGGGAATAATTACCTTGTGGAATTTGGATTGGATGACCAAACTTGAGGAATATTGTCATAAGCGAAAACAGATGTATTGAGAGTTGGAAGGAGCTAAATAAATTGAGTTACGGTCGCATTGCCCTATGATTGGCAAAAGTTAAGTGAAATGAGATTGTGTGACTAATCTCTTTTGAGGTTTGTGATTTAACTTTTGAAGATGAGAAGGTTCATTGTTAATAGTTTTAGGGTAATGAGTTTTGGAATAAATTGGATCAAAGGATTTCATGGTAAGTCTATTTTACCTTGTGGTTGTTAGCGGTTTTGTTTCCCTAGATATAAACATTTTGTGGTGGTTTCTAATAAGAGTTTTGATGAAGCTAAGAAGATTAGAGTACGTAATGAATCTTTCATGTGAGTTGTTAGTTGTGGAGTCTACCGTGCCGATGAACCTTAGTAGATTCTGATTGGATTCGAATAATTGAGATTTGTTACTCGAAGTTTCGTGATTATGGAATATTTTTGTAGAAATTCTGATGATTGAAAAGGATGAGTTGCAATTTGGGTAAATTGCACTCTCTTGAGGATTTGGTTTATTAGTAGAGTTAGTGATGTCGAATTCTTGTAGATCTTCCTCCCGACTTTATCTTAATCTTCCTATCCCAAAAAGTTCGATTTGTTTCGTTTTTGCGTATTTTGTATATATTTTGTTACCCTGAATTGTGTGTGAATTGTACGAGTCGCTCTATGTACGTGTAATGTGTTCGTATTTTGATTTTATCTTTGAGAAAACCTTCGAAATTCCATATTGTATTTCTAATTTAACTTTTCAAAGAAGTCTAAAGATGGATTTTGTACCCTCGTTTTGGAGAAAATAGATTTCTTTTGCTTTTATACTTGGATTTTGCGTTTGGTTGGATGTTTGCACTTGTTATTGGAGACGTCTGATAACTAGTCCTACACTTACTAACGTTGTTTGATTTTCGATTTCACTATTTTGACATTGCTTTGATTTGGGTAATTAGAGTTCTCGTTCGCGACGAGCATTCTTGAGATCCGTAAGTAAAGTTTCACACTTATGAACATGCTTCTTTAAAACGTTTTCTAGATGAACCTCGTTTCATAAATATTTTCCCTTATAAAAGTTTTCGTATTAATTTTGAAAACTGATTCTTATCCTTGATACTTTAGTTTTCTATTCGCAAGGTTCGAGGACGAAACTTTTTAAAAGGAGGGGTGATTGTAACACCCGGAAATGTACCCTATTTTTCTAGTGAAAATATTTTACGGATACCTTTCAGCAAATTTAAGTTTTAATTTAGAATTTTATGTTCCGAGTCGAATTTAGAATTTCCGAGTTCGTATTTGGAATTTCCGCGAGAATCCATGAGAATCCCGTCTTAAGGCGAGTTTGACTTTTCTTGACTTTTAAGTCGTCTTTGACTTTTGTTGACTTTTGAGCCGTCTTTGACTTTTGTTGACTTTTTCCTTATACATATCATACTACCACTTAACCTATTTCATTCATTCAACACAATTCCACTTACTTCATCACTAAGAAACCCAAAACCCTTTCTTCCATAATCTTTCCAAGCTTAGATTCACCGTATCTCCTTCGTTTCTTATTGGAATTCACGTAAGTTTGTCTCATTCTTCCACTCTTACCTTCCTCTATCCGTATTGGTAATAAAATTACCGTCTTTCTCGCTTTTTAAATTATCTGTCTTTCTCAAGGTGAAATATATTCATCTTTTATTACCTAATTGTAGGTGGAGACCACTAGGAAGGCTTAGTAATCGATTAAAGACGCGTAAGGTAACGGTGGAGGGTTACCTGCGGTATCAATTTACTACGTGTTTTACATGATTTCCATGTTAGAATTCGTATTTAGAATACAATTAGAAAGCTTAGGAATTATGATATTGATGATGATTGTTGTTAGTTGATGATTGTTGATGATGAATATTGATTGTTGATAGTTAATAGAAGTATATTGTGAGAATTGAAAATGATTGAACTTGTGTATGTTGTTCTCGGGTAAGATGTGCTCCTGGCCGAACGACCGGCTGCCGGTTCAGTAGCCGGCTGGGATTTCACTGCACCGACCCTTTTTCGTAGAATGATCATATCTCCTTCGTTACTTGCTTGTTTTGGGCTTGTGACCATTCGTTGGAACCGTAAGAGAATAAGCTATCCCCTCGACTTAGAATTTCTGCATTCCCATAACTAGAACTCTAGTTATGACCGTTTTAAGTGGACCCTTGTTTTAGTTAGATTCCAAACTTGTGTTTTGTGTGTAGTTGTGCTCCGAGCCGGGGTACCGGCCGCCTCCCTCCACACCGGCCTGGAACACGGCTGTATTTTTCTTATAAAATCTCTAAAACTCGTAATTCATATTAGTTCGCATGATTCGTTTATCGTATAATTTTACGTAGTGACTTATAATATTCATGTTTTGGTTATATGATATTTCTTTCGCTTGTATCACATGTTTTGTGACGGTTTTTGGTATGTCCCCCTTTGAGTCGGTTTTTACAAATGTTACGGTTTGAGAACTGTTTTGTCTTGTGCTTTGTACTCTCATTCCCTTGGCTACCTTCCCGTTCGTAAGGTTGGAATGTCGGAACGGAGAGGTATCCTACTGCTTAAATGCATGTGTTAGTGGGCATACGACGACGTTGTTGGGAGTTGAACGCTATGCGTTGATCGACCCGGCCGTCAAATTTTGTGTACTTGCGAGGTGGTGTTATTTGCATGTAGCGTACCGCTTGTTATGAGGCTTGAGCTCTTTTCCGCCTCTTTCGTGAATTGATCTACCGAATTTGGGGTACTCGGCATATATATTGTAAGACCGAGTCTTGGATGCGAAACGTTTATCGCATGTCGAATCGGAACACGTTTATTCCGATATCCTGGCCAGGTTTAGACTAGGACCGTATTATTATCGTCGTGCTACCAGGAGGAAATTAGTCTACATATACGAAATGTTTGATCGTGTATGAGTTCAGGGAAATGCTTATCTCGTGGATGCCTGTTAATCATACTTGCCATGTACACGATGCTAGTGCGTTTCATTTACCGTGTTGTCGTCTTTGTGTCGTCGTCCTTTGAAGCGTGATTTCATGATTATTATTCATGGTCATTGCATGACTTGGCATCGTCAATGTATTGGTACGTTTGAATGGATGATAATATGATGGATTTATTGTGATCATCCCATGACTTGGCATGGTTTGTTTGTCGAGTCTCAATCTTATCAAACTTATACCGCTAACGGTGAGATGCAAGCCCTAGTGAGCGTATTCGGTTGCCTAAGAGTGTCTTCCCCGAGTCTTTGAATAACATGATGGATTCGGATTTGTATTCCATATGCTCTTGTCATTATATCTCGAATTGCCTATCTATCCTTATCGTATCTCACATGTATATCTATATGTATGCATGCTCTACTTTTGTATTTCCTTCTATGTACGTTTAATGTGATATGGCTGGGAGAACCCGGAGTTACTCCCCACTGATTGTGGCGTTCATGTTTGTCATGAATGAACAGGTTGCTTGCATGGATGGCTTTTTGCTTATGCTATTTTGGGTTCGGGTGTGAGCTAGCGGGCGTTGTCCCTGGATGAACCACCTCTAGACGTTGTTTAGCTAGTTGCTAATTACTTTGTCTTTTGTTAACACTTTGAGAGACTACGTCTCTTGTGGTATTTTTATTTAGTTTGTAATATTTTGACACTCTTCGTATTTTTCTATCTTGCATGTATAAAGGTTTTTAAAATACCGTATTTTCCGCTATATAATTCACATGCTTGTATGTTTGATATTTCCGCATTCGCGAGGGTTGTCACATTTCAAACTTTCCGTCTTTCTCAAGATGAATTTTATTCATCTTTTATGATCTATATGTAGGTGGTGACCTCCAAGATCCCGACAAAGACTATTACCTTATTGAAGAGGAGCTTGACGATTAGTAAAGACGCTTAAAGGTAACGGTGAAGGGTTACTCGGTATCATTTACGTGTTTTACATGCTTTATATGCTAGAAATCGTATTAGAATACGATTAGGAAGCCTAGAATTCATAGAATGGATGATGATTGTTGTTATTTGATGAATGTTGATGATGAATATTGATTGTTGATAATTATTATAAGTGAATAATGAGAATTGAAATTGTTTGGGTTGTTGTTTATGGTTCACGGGTGAAGGGGTGTTCCCAGCCGGTCGACCGGCCGCCGGTCTGACCACCGGCTGAGAACACTCCACTAACATCATATGAATTTTGTATAAGGGGTGCTCTGTGCCGGCCCACCGGCCGCCGGTCCATCGACCGGCCTCGACCACTTCAGTAAGTGAAGTTTGGATTTTTGGTATTATGCTCTGAGCCGGCCGACCGGCCGCCGGTCCCCTGACCGGCCTGGAACACGGCTGTATGCATTTCCTATAATTTCTAAAACTCGTAATTTATAATAGTTCGCATGATCCGTTTATCGTATAATTTTACGTAGTGTCTTATAATATTCATGTTTTGGATATATGATATTTGATTCGCTTGTATCACATGTTTTGTGACGGTTTTTGGCTATGTCCCACTTTGAGTCGGTTTTTACAAATGATACGGTTTGAGCACTATTTTGTCTTGTGCTTTGTACTCTCATTCCCTTGGCTACCTTCCCGTTCGTAAGGCTGGAATGTCGGAACGGAGAGGTATCCTACTGCTTAAATGCATGTGTTAGTGGGCATACGACGACGTGTTGGTGAAGGCTGAACGCTATGCGGTGAGCCGACCAGGCCGTAAACAGGTGGGGTACTGGCGTATACTCAGGGTGGGTGTTATTTGCATGTAGCGTACCGCATGTTATGAGGCTTGAGCTCTTTTCCGCCTCTTTCATGAATTGATCTACCGAGAATGTGGGTACTCGGCGTCTATATGATTGACCAAGTCTTGGATGCGAAACGTGATCGCATGTCGAATCGGAAAATGTGATTCCGGGAATCTGGCCAGGTTTAGATTAGGAGCCTTTCGTTCCTACCAGGAGGAAATTAGTCTACATATACGAAATGGATTGAATCGTGTATGCGTTCAGGGAAGGTTTTACTCCCGTGGATGCCCATAATCATACTTGCCATATACACGATGCTAGTGCGTTTCATTTATCGTGAGAGATGTCGTCTTGTCGTCGTCTTTGAATGCGTGATTTCATGATATTATTCATGGTCATTGCATGATTGGGCACCGTCGTTTTTGATTGCGTGATTTCATGATATTATTCATGGTCATTGCATGATTGGGCACCGTCAATGTATGGGTTCATGAATGGATGATAATATGTTGGATTCTTCGTGATCATCGCATGACTTGGCATGGTTTGTTTGTCGAGTCTCAATCTTATCAAACTTATACCGGTAACGGTGAGATGCAAGCCCTAGTGAGCGTATTCGGTTGCCTAAGAGTGTCTTCCCCGAGTCTTTGAATAACATGATAGATTCGAATTTGTATTCCATACGCTCTTATCGATATTTATCGAATTGCCTATTTATCCTTATTGTATCTCACATGTATATCCTTATCGTATCTCACATGTATATCTATATATGCATGCTTCTACTTTTGTATTTCCTTTTATGTACGTTTGATGTGATATGGCTGGGAGAACCCGGAGTTACTCCCCACTGACTGTGTCGTTCATGTTTTTCATGGATGAACAGGTTGCTTGCTTGGTTGGCTTTTTGCTTGATATGTTGGGTTCGGGTGTGAGCTAGCGGGCGTTGTCCCTGGATGAAACACCTTTAGACGTTGATTAGTTAGTTGCTAATGACTTTGTTGTTGGTTAACATTTTGAGAGACTACGTCTCTTGTATTATTCTATATTTGGTTTGTAATTACTGACATTCCTCGTATTTCTATCTTGCATGTATAAAAGTTTTTAAAAACTTCATATTTCCGCTTTATAATTCACATGCTTGTATGTTTTATTTCCGCATTCGCGAGGGTTGTCACAATCTTAGTTAATTTACTTCGGAACGTAACCGTATTTGGCTAATATATGGTAGAACTAATAAGAGTTACTCCATATATGCGTAACTAAAGTCAAGTAATCACGGTCACAAGCGATAAGCTTAGTGAGTACGTCACTCACAATACACTTCTCGTCATGTTTAGTCTAAATTAATAAAACTTCTTATACCGAATATTATCATCACATTTTCATGAATCAAGTTCTAGCGAAACAAGATTCTGAATGTTTTCCAATCGAACAACTATGAGTTTCAAATACAAAAACAAACCGATATCAATTACTCATAACTAAGTCCAAATCATTAGCCAATATCAATGAGGTTTAATCTTAGTAGTCACTTCAAGTTTTAAAAATTGATTCTCATACACAAATTTTCAATTAAAACGGGTTAAATTTATATCAAATCATCTTACTTATTACCTAGAAAATACCAAATATTTTGTCTTCATTACAAAGATGGTGTAATATTTTTATACAAATTTACCACTACAATCTTTAGACAAAGCCTATTTTACATCACCAATATTACAAACTTTACCTTCACAATATTATATTCTACACAAATTCTCATTTGTGACGGACACTATCCGTCGCAAGCTTAAGACGGATACCATATTCTCTCATAAAATACCCATCAAGGGTGAGTGGAGAAGCACATGGGGGGTGCCCACCTTGTCCCCTCTACCCATTTCCTCTTACAAAATACCCGTCGCAAGATCCGATCCGTCGCAAGCAAGACCTACTGTATATTCTATGTAAGGCAATGATTTAATAGTGAAATGGAAGAATATTAAAGATGCCTGGCCAAACTAGGATAGATTCCCATGCTTTGCTGTTACATCACTTAATTACTCCGGATTTGGAGGTCAAAATTTACTACCCTCCTAGTCTTCTTCAACTTTTAAATTATTTCATGCAATAAAGATTTTCTTTTTCAAAAAATAAATAAAAAACAATAACACTTACACAAATTATCATTTAAACAGAAACTATCCGTCTATTTAGACGGGTCAAATAACTACTCCCTCCGATCCAGACCAATGGTAACACTTACCTAAAATGGACGATCCACACCAATGGTAACATACCTTATTTGGCCCACTACATTACCAAGTTATCCTTCTACCCATTTGATATTTACACAAAATGCCATTGCATGGCCCCACAATTAAACCCACAATTAAACCCACAATTACATGGCCCACCTACCTTTTCCTTTTTTACCCCTCATTTTTCCACCTTTTCTTAAATACTCCAATTTTCCCCATGTTACCATTTGTCTGGATCGGAGGGAGTACTACTTTAATGTCTAGATTTAAAATATTTAACTCGTTTTAATTTTAAGACGAATATATCCCGTCTTATTTATAGTCATATTTCAGGGTAAATATGGTATGACAAAATCATAATCAATCCCCACAATACACGCTCTTCCAAATTTAATTTTACATTTTTAACAAAATTTGAGCGCCAACATAAACCCTAGAGAGAGAATCTAGAGAGAGATAGAAAATGGCTCTCTTCATCAACCTCAATCATCACTACCCTTTATAAATTATTCCTGTTTTTGCAAATCTGTCAGTATCACATCCAAAGTAGTACACCTTTTTTTTACTAATACCGCTTTAAGACCGATATATAAGTCTTAAAATCCGTCTTAAACTTCAAACGAGTATTCATTTACTTCATTTTCTAACATTATTTAATGTATACAATAATAATGACAAGATACTGTAGCATGTTATGTTAACATTAACATTAACATTAACATAAACATAGTATAGTATAGTGTAGTTATGATATAGATCTGCATACCCATTACTTCTCCACAATCCACATCTTCTTCATTCATCTTTCTCACAAAAAACTAAACAAAGCCATCTTTTATTTGGTTGGTGTTTCTTACATTATTGGAAAGATTTGTGCAAAGTCAAGAAAAATCATTAAGTGGGTCACTTTTTCATTTATATGGGCACTCTTTAAATTCAGTTTAAATGTGAATTGATTTTCTGGGTACTTGACCTTTTTTAAAACTAAGTGTAAAAAAGTTATCTTTTTTTTTTCTTGTATTTTTTTTGGGTTTGGTTTGATTGCATTTTCAAGGGTAAAAAGTTGTAATTGTTTTGTTGTTTGAATGCAAAAAAAAAGAGAACTAAGGGTAAAAAAGTTTTTTTTTGGGGGTTGTTGTTTGAATGCAAAAATAGGATTTAAAGTTAGTGGGGGGGAACTAGTAATAATATATCATAATGTAAAATAGGAAAAAAAAAAATCAGAGATTTTAACTAAAAGTTTCGAAATTTTTGTTGTGTAGTGTGGACGAGCGCCTTTGCTAGCCCCCGTTAGATCCGCCACTGCGAAGAAGAGGAGATGTCAGGAGGAGGAGGAGGAGGAGGTAGAGTTTATGATGCAAGTAAATTGCATTTGAAGAAAGAGTTGACACAAATAAGAAAAGCAGCAAGAGTGTTGCGTGATCCTGGTACAACTTCATCTTGGAAATCTCCTTTAAGTTCATCTAGATCTGTGGCCCCCTCTTTTTTGATTAATAATAGTAGTAGTCATAATCATCACTATCACCATCATAATACTAATTATGATAGCCATTTAAATTCTAGAAATGATGGTGTAATTAGCAATAATGATAATAAAGTTAGGGGTTTCAAGGAGAAAGATAAGAAAAGTAGGGTGTTTTTGTATAATTGGAGGAGTAATAAGTCTTCTAGTGATAAAAGTTTGGGTAGGTTTGATTTGGAGGGTAATGATATTGGTGGCGGTGGTGGTGGTGGTGGCGGTGTTAATGAGATTGTTAATAATGTAAATGATGGATCTTCGCTTCCGCGGAGTGTTGTTAGTGCTAGTGGTGGTGATGATAGCTTGAGTGATGGCAGGAACCCGGGTGGTGATTCTAAGAGTGATTCTTGTGTAGGTGATTATGGTTGGCAGGGGAGTCGGCCCCACCATCATCGTCGTTATACGACCACATTTAGATGCAAGGACACGAGGCTTGCGTCCATGGCATCTCCTACCATGGTTAGGAGGGGAATTGGTAAGAAGTCCAGGAAAAATGGCGGCGGTGGTGGTGGTGCTTTGTCGTCTGTTGCTTTAAAGCAACAGTTGCATAAACAAAAACAGAAGAAAGGGCAGCGATTGCCTGCTGATAGGAAGCCCTTGAAGTTGCAAAGGGGATTGAGTTCTTTGGTCTTGAGCCAGGATGATTCGGTTAGCTTGGCTGATCAATCTGATGATACTGGGAGCTACTGTGTTTCAGAGGAGTTGGGTCGAGTTCAAGCAGAATCACCTTTGCTATCTAGGCTTAGACATAGGCATAGGTTCTTACGAGGTAGTCGGAGGGATGATTCTTCGTATACCCTTAGCACTCCTGCATTGTCAACGGGCTCTTTTACTCGATTTGCATTCGGGAATTGCAGAAATCCTAGTACTGTTGGATCATGGGATGGGACTTCTGCTTCTCTCGATGATGCGGATAATGAGGAGGAAGATCATTTAGATTTGCCAGGTCGTCATGGATGTGGGATTTGGTCAAAGAAGCTGTCGAAATATAAAGGATCTAGTGGGAGTTGCTATTCTCCTTCATTATCCGATACTTTGAGGAGAACAGGAGGTCGGTTACTTTGTGGAAGCCAAAAAGGGTTTCATAAACGACATAGATCTTCATCGCGTACAAAGCAGAAGATCCACTCCCAGATGGCACAAGGTCATCTTCCCTTGCTAGCTAATAGCTGTGACGGAGGAGATTCTTCATTGGCAACAGGTAACAGCGATGATGAGCTATCTCCAAATTTTGGAGAGCTCAATTTGGAAGGTTTGAGCCGGCTAGATGGGACGAGGTGGGCATCTAGCTGTAGGAGTCGGGAAGGCTTAGACCTCATGGCTGTTGGTAAGGAAACCGAAGAGGAGAGCTCACCCGAAAATATTAGGAGCTTAAGTCAGAGATACCGGCCTGTATTTTTTGACGAGTTGATTGGACAAACTGTCGTGGTTCAATCTCTAATGAATTCTGTATCAAGAGGGAGAGTTGCGCCTGTGTATCTTTTCCAAGGTCCCCGTGGGACTGGGAAAACATCTTCCGCGAAAATCTTTGCTGCTGCTTTGAATTGTTTGGCTACGGAGGGATCAAAACCATGTGGAATTTGTCGTGAATGTACTGATTTTATCTCTGGCCAGAGCAAAGATTTGTTGGAGGTTGATGGAACTAACAAGAAAGCTATTGATAGAGCAAGATATGTACTGAAAAGCTTGGCCATTGCACCCTCAACAGCTTTCTCGCGGTACAAAATTTTGTTGATTGATGAATGCCACTTGCTGCCATCTAAAGCATGGTTAGCATTTCTCAAGTTTCTGGAAGAACCATTACAACGAGTTGTGTTCATATTTGTAACTACTGATCTTGAAAATGTGCCGCGTACTGTGCTGTCTCGTTGTCAGACATATATTTTCAACAAAATAAGAGAAAATGATATTGTGAGTAGATTAAGAAAAATAGCAGTTGAAGAGAACCTTGATGTAGACGATGATGCCTTGGACTTGATTGCACTGAATGCTGATGGATCGCTTCGAGATGCAGAGACTATGTTAGACCAGTTGAGCTTACTTGGGAAAACTATTACTACTACTCTTGTTAATGAGCTTGTAAGTTCAGTTTTCTGTGTCTTTCTTACTTCTCTCTTTATATTATGTGCTTTAGGTTAGTTGCTTAAAACTAAACTTGCCTTTGTTTTACAATATGTTTGCTCTTTTAATCAAGAAGACGGATTAATGGAACTGAAATTCATGAGACTATTAATCTAAATTTCATTGTTATCACTTATCACTTTCATTGCGAATGGACTCAAATCTGACTAGTTTTTGGCTTCGGAATATAGTGTAATGAAGCAAAATGACTAATATTCTTCTGCTTCTTATATTGTGAAAATGGTATTCAGTTAACACAATTATCAACACAATTTTTATTTTGGATCATGTGTAAACAACCTCTCCATGTCTTCAGCACATGTGTAAGGTTGTGTACATTCGAGTATTCGACCTTCCCTTACTCCACCATAAACGGGGAGTCCTTGAGGCACTGGGTTAGTCTTTAGTTTATAACTTTGATCATCTATGCATGCATGCAGCGAAAGTTGGAACTGTAACGTCCTACCTGTATCGTTATCTAAACAGATAGCAAGGGATACATTTCGATTTCGGTCCCTTATTTTTCTGTCTGACCTGCTTTTAATTTGCTAGGAAAGAACCTGGAGCATAGAATATACAACAAGTCTTTTAATGCTTCCATGTTTGGAACAGCATACTGTATCCGTAGCACTATATAAATCTTTGTGATTGATTGTTGTTTAGAACGAGGGAGAACATAATTTGTAATGAAATTTGCTGTTTCTACTTTAAAACTCCACTAACATAGTAACATCTATGCCAAATAGACAGGTCTTCATATCTCAAATAGATTCCAATAGAAAATTTGATAAACCGAAGCATCCACAATAAACATTCTATGACCATCTGTCTGTGAAAATTTGGCTGTTCTACTAAATAAAAGTGTACATCCATGGAACCAGTCCAGAAAAAGATGAATTGGTGTAATCAATAAATTTATTGCTTTCGGCCATCAAGCTTTCAACGGATTCTTGTTCTTGGTTGTTTTTATAGGAGTTTCAATGTATAAATGCAAACTTATTAGTGTGTAAGTTCGACTCTATTATTATTCGTGTATTCTAGAATTTCCTGTGATCAGGACACTTGCTTCAGTTTGATGGTTTTTAAAGCCGAAGTCTTCATGGTTTACTTTTCATGCTTCAGGTTGGTGTTATCCCAGATAATAAACTACTTGAACTTCTGGAGTTAGCTATGTCGTCGAATACTGGAGAAACGGTTAAAAGAGCGCGGGATTTAATGGATTCCGGAGTTGATCCTCTTGTTTTGATGTCTCAACTAGCCAGCCTCATAATGGACATAATTGCCGGGTCATATCAACTTGCTGATGCCAGATGCAGTGATTCACCCCTAGGTGGTCGAAGCTGTAAGTATTATCAAATTAATTATTTACTGATTTTGGTCTCTTTATTTTGCTTAATTTAGTTGCTTAAAAATTGCAAATTCTTTCCTACAACTGAAATCACATGTTCTTTATTTCGTTAACTCTATTTACTTCCACTGAACTTTGTCTCTGTTTGACAGTGTCAGACATCGAGCTGGAGAAACTAAAACATGCATTAAAGCTTCTTTCAGAATCTGAAAAGCAGTTAAGAGTTTCCAGTGAGAGATCGACATGGTTCACAGCCACATTATTACAGCTGGGTTCAGTTACTTCCCCTGAATTCACGTTATCAGGAAGTAGCAAGAAACAAAGCTCTAAAACTACCATAGACGATCCATCTTCTGCGTCAAGAGATGCTTCTGGACATAAACAAACTCCTGATGCCCTACATTTAATGCAAAGATCAGCTTCTCCGACTTCATTTTCTGCAGGTGGTACTAGAAACTTGACCTTTCCTGAGGATTCCAAGGCCACACACAAACGTTCACTAAATAGTGTAGATAGCATTGCGTCACTTGATGAACAAGCAAACATGGATGCCTTAAATGATATATGGTTACAGTGCATTGAGCGGTGCCATTCTAACACTCTAAGACAACTACTTTATAGTCATGGAAAATTACTTTCAATTGCCGAAGTTGATGGTACGTGCATGGTATTTTATTCAAGAAGATGAGTGCTTTAAACTTTAATATGGTGCCATTGAGTTGCATTTGACTTAAATTTCTGTTTGTAGGTGCTCTGACTGTGTACATTGCATTTGGAAACGAAGACGTGAAATCCAGAGCTGAACGTTTTCTGATTAGCATCACTAACTCAATTGAGACGGTTTTGAGACGAAGCGTTGACGTCAGATTGATCTTGTTACCTGATAACATGACACCAATTTCTGTGGGACCTACACAGAAGAAATCAGGCAACTTGAACGTGGGGCCAAATTCATCTTTGTTGGGTGACAACTCACCAAGTATTTTAGCACGGTCTAGTGACAACATCAGCAACGTGAGGCGGCAAGAGATTCCAATGCAGAGAATAGAATCCATTATTCGTGAGCAAAGGTTGGAATCGGCTTGGCTGCAAGCTGCAGAGAGAAGCACGCCACGATCATTGAGTCGTTTACGTCCTGAGAAAAACCAGGTTTTGCCTCAAGATGGCACTTACGGTCAAAGTCAAGTGGAATTGACTAATCCTGTGGACTTGTCCTCTAATCACTGGGAGGACGAACTCAACCTTGAAATCCAGGCTCTGAAAGTTAATGGCGGAAAGGATGTCCAGAAAGATCAGATTAGTAAAAGGAATGACCCTCCTCCGATATCCCCAAGTTTGTTGCATCAAAGTGGCTTTGCCTCCAATCTTGGCAAGGAATACCAGTGAGTTGCCTTTCTTTTACTGGTTCATTCTTTCGATTTGATTAATCTTTTCATTTTTGCTTACCATCTTTCTCAATCAAATTACATAATTTTGCCTTATATTTTCTCGAGTTTTTCGTGACCTATGTTTGATCAAGCTAGTCTATTGTACTTTGGTAATTGAAATGTGAAGGTAAAGAATTCATTGGGACGGAGGGATCATCTAAATATCTAATGATCCAACAATCGAGATCCACGAATTATTCATCCATGTTATACTTATTTGGGCATGTACCTGTTTTTATTTGAACAATACATATTATACAGAGTTTCACTGTTTTTAGCAATTGAATTTCAAGCTCATGTAAAAACCGATTATCTCCCTTGTGACATCAAAACAGCTCCGTCATGCTAGCTAACATGTTCCCAATCTGGCTAATACTTACAGGGGATATGAATCCGGGCCTGGGGCATCTGGATGTAATATGCTTTTCTGTTGGAACACCCGACATCCAAGAAAGGCTAAGGTAGTCATTCTGATCATACAAAAACACTTATTTAAGACGGTCTTACAAAATGAGTACTGCCCAAGTATTTGGGTTGCTCTCGTATTATGTAAGACTGTCTTCAGTGTCATGCAAATTCACTCCTGCTTTTTAACTGCAGTTTTTTCAATCTGGAATTGTAATGTACCACTGGTTTATCTTCACAGGTTAACCAAGGCACGCTTGTTCAGTCACGCAAAGGTGGACGATTCCCTTGTTTTGGGGAACGAAGAAAGTCGAGACACGCCAGAGCAGAAAGATAGTCATTATTTAGAACATTTTTTCCCTGTATTTATATCTTTTAATTTTCTAATTTAGGTCATTATTGAGGGGGGATAGGGTTACTGATGTAAAGTCACAAAAGTTGGTTCGTTGGTTCCTGAACTACGCTTTTTAAGCCTTAGGGCACTTGTTAGAAAATCCGTTATAATAAAGCAACAAGAAGAAATGTGCTAACATTGATATTTTTAGTCATCCTCTTTGCCTAACCAGACTTCCAATCTGTGATTTCAGCTTGTGTCAAGACTGCATTTTTTTTTTCTTGTGATTAGTATTAGCCCAAGTGCCCAAAACAACAAGTAATATCAATGTTGCCCAATCTGGCAACGATAATATTTTTTTTCCCGTATCCATCTATTCACTTCAATTCCATATATATATATTTTTTTTTTTTTTTGAGGAAAAAACGAAGGCTTAACTTTAATCCCAGATTTGATTACATTATATCTTTACTATTGTTATGTAAACATTATATCTTTACTGCTGCCAAAAAAAAAAACACTTCAATCCCAGATTTGATTATACTTAACTCACATATATTACCCAAAATTATTGGAGTTCAAATAATTGGGGTAGTATCCTATTGCCGCTTTGAGCAGCTAGAGATAATTATATCCGTAAAGTTTCTCCGAATCAACTAAAGATCAATATATCCCAAATATCTTTGAATGAATTCCTTCGTTTAACAACAAAGCGTATTTTTAATTGAAAATTGACCAACCACAATATTTTTCAACATCAGTAAGTCTCCTTTATGGCGAGTCATTTTCCGTCTGAATGTTTCAGACGCGAAAAATGATACTCCGTATGAATTATCCGTCTGAAACAAGGATTTGCGCTTTAACACGAAGTTATATATATAGATATATAATTTCGAGTTTTGAACCCTTGGGCATATATACTACCAAACTCAAAATAAAATGACCACAAAACCATAAAACCTCATTGTTGTTCATTCTAAAAACCACTAAGCACTTAGGAAAAAAAAGACGAGAAGAAAAAAAAAATGAACAGAATTGCAACATTGTTACTTAGAAAGAACAAAACTTTTAATTCAGTTTACTCTAATTCCAAACAATTCTTCAACAATGGCAACAATTACAAAGCTTTTTCTAATGAAAGCTTCAATCTTTCTTCCATTACTGCTGCCAGAAATGCCACCATTCTTGGGTTTCGATCATTGCCCAAGGTATATTTATCTATTAATTTTTCAGGGTTTCTTCTGTTTTTTTAATTTCTCTTTATGTTAATTGTATTTTTTTGCCTTTTAATTTGTTATTATCATTGCTTAATTACTTAATCATGTGGGATTGTTACTACCATTGATGCTGTTATGTTGATAAATAAAATGTGAATCTGGGATTAGAGGCATTGAACTAGATAGTTTACTGCAATAACACCATGTAAATGGATTTCAGTAACTCTTGTTTAAGATGAGTACCGTCGGTCTAAAGCTTAAAACGGGTCAAATACTACCAAGTGGTGGTAATATAGACAAAACTTTTGGTATTTTCTAGGTAACAAGTGGGGTGATTTGGTATGTATTTGACCTGTCTTTAGCTTAAGATTGATAGTGACCGTCTGACATGAGAATTGTGAATGGATTTTGATTTGGAGGATGCGTTTTTAAGTTTGATTTTGCTGATATATTAGGACTTGGATGTGGTAAAATGGATAAAGGGATCATCTTTCCAGCTGGGTTACTCGATTCGCTTATTCACCTAATTACGTACTTGAATGATGATGTTTAGTTGTAATTATACCAGATTATGCTCTATTTTGTGGGAATCACATATTCTTATTATGAATTTGAATAGTTCGTGTTGCAAATTTGATAAACCTGCTTTGTAGTTGTTCGTAGTTGTTCATAGCTGAATTTTAAGGTTTGTGAAATGAGCTAATACCAACTACCTAGGAATGTAGAATTTAGTAGGCTGTCGTTTTTGCAAAAACAAACTCGTGTTGGAACTTGCGGGTTGTTTTTCAGGCTTTGGTTGTATTTTGGCCAAGTTCAGGCCGGTGGCTTCAGATTTTTGTTATGTAGAATTTGGCATAATTGTGATACCGATGTCAAACAAGTATCAGATGTACTGGCTATAGGGTATAATATCTTAAAATAGCCCTTGTTTGTTGAATAATTATCTGTTTTATCATTGTAGAATCTCGCCTTAAATGACACATTGAATACTAATATTAATATAGTATTGATCAAATTCTTCTTCACGGCAACCTAAAAGAAGTATGAAAGTGCAATATAGTAGAATCCATGAGAAGGTATCAGAGTCGATTCACCTGTGATATTCACAAGCCTTGTTTAATGGCGTATTTTGCTTCAAATAACAGGGGTTCTATAAACATTCAGCTAGGAATATGTGCACAGTAGCATCAATTCCTGCTGAAAAAGCAGGTTTGAAACTCTTGGTTACTGGCCCACGTGCTCAGAAAATGGTTGGAATATGGCTGTTTGGATCTGCTGCATGGGTGTTTAGTATGGTCATTCTTGGTGGAGTTACTAGACTTACCCGCTCTGGTCTCTCTATGACTGACTGGAAATTCACCGGAAACCTTCCTCCTTTAACAGAGGATGATTGGTTATCTGAATTTGAGAAATATAAGCAATCTCCTGAGTACAAGCGGTTAGTTCTGACTTTTAACTCGTATGCAACAACTCTTTTATCTTAAGTTGGGGGCTTTATGGTCAGCCTAATGTTAAGTGTAAGGTTATCACATGACAGTTCAGCTAACCTGAGATCTGATTTTATATTTTGTATTTTCTACAATAACCTACTCGTAGAGCTTAAAATGCTCTAGAGATTGAATATGCTCTAGTGATGTAGCAAGTTTATGATTGTAGTGTGGTGGAGGAATCTTGTTTTTCATATACTTGCGGTATATATGCTTTTTGTTCTATAAATTGCCATCTTAATTGCATTTATGGGTTTGCTTCAGTATAAACAAGGGGATGAGTCTTGAAGATTTTAAGTTTATATACTGGATGGAATATGCACATCGCATGTGGGGCAGAGCACTTGGCATCATGTTTGCTTTGCCGTTTTCATATTTCCTGCGAAAGGGATATATCACCGTAGGCCTAGGGCTGAGGCTATCAGGTCTTTTTGCACTCGGTGCTGGCCAGGGTTTTATTGGCTGGTGGATGGTCAAAAGCGGTCTTGAGGTAATGGTGCTGAATTCTAATAAGATTCCTTTAAACCTTGTTTGCTGAGTTTATGATACTCCAACCTGGCTCCGAGTGTCGCATACAGCCATACCGCCATACGGCTACTTTATGAAAATGTTCATGTTTTTGGGCTCGGGATGTCTTGGCATGTCACAAGATCAGAGTATCGGACACTCTACTTGCCACCAAATAAGTCTGGAAGTAACATAGCTCAGAGTGAGCTCACATATAACCAAAGTTTTTTTTCCCTCAGGAGCCAGAATCTGAATATTCCGAGCCACGAGTAAGCCCTTATCGGCTTGCTGCTCACCTTACTTCAGCTTTTGCCATTTACTGTGGCCTGCTTTGGACTGCTCTTTCGGTAGTGATGCCTGAACCACCAGCTGAGTCGCTAGCTTGGGTAAATGGTGCGAAAAAAGTTAAGAGGCTTGTTATTCCTGTGAGTCTTATTGTCGGTGTTACTGCAATATCAGGAGCTTTTGTTGCTGGGAATGATGCAGTATGAAACTTTCCTAACTCTTCATTTTGTAATGTTTCATTAGTTATCCTTCTGCTCTTTGCGATAAGACCTTTTCTTCTTCTAGGGCCGAGCATACAATACCTTTCCTAAGATGGGTGATACTTGGATTCCTGACGACGTTCTCAGTATGAAACCACTTCTGCGAAATTTCTTTGAAAATACATCGACTGTACAGGTATCATCATTTCTATCTTGATTGTGATTTTCCATCCTAGTGCTATTGATATTTTCCCATAGTCATCAGAGAATGATGCTTAGGAAATATGCTACAGAGTATCTTCTTATCAAACCTCTTCTATAAAAAAAATCATTTAAAAGGAGCCCAATGAAAATGAATGTTGTCAGTTAGTAGACTATACATGGAGTTTAGTTGGTATTGTTTCTGCCAATTTGGCGTCTTGCCTGTATCTATTTTGGTGCCTTGATTTCGAGACTTATACTGCTGCTTCATAAATCTGGTCAATTTACTGCTTCTTTATGCGAGCACTTGTTTGAGTTAAACACTTCAATGCAACCATCAGTCCTAAGAATGGGCACTACTGTAAGAGGAGCTCTATAAAAGAAAAAAAATCTACGAGGGATAACTATCTACTAGTATCCTCTTCTTGCAAATTCAGTGACGAAGGGACCCACAAACATTCATCTTCTTGCAAGTTCAGTTTTTAACATAGGGTGAATTAAAATTTGTGTCCCTGGGCTGCTAATCCGCTATCCCTTTATTAACTGCTAGTCTGCTACTGGATAAATCTCTGTACTCATGTTTGTCTACTGCTCACGAATCTGGATACTTAAATCTGGTGACGGCCTTTTTTGCCACATAATTAGAGCTGTTTAATTATTTGGTGCAAAGAGAGCCATAACGGAGTATAATGCTGACCGGTTCTGAACATAGATCATGGTTACTCCTCAATAACTTTACCAACCTAGGTAGCTTAAATAAGAAATTGTGCTTTTTCATTAGAGGCTGGACTGCTGGAGTCAATTGCCGTAATTTCTTTACTTGCATTCCTTGATTCCTTTCGCTCCAACTAACCAGTATCAATTCCCGCTTTTAACTTGATTAATTTGTACTTCAGACCATAGCTGTTCTGTTTATCCTTGTATTCTTAGCTTCTAGGACTTCGATTTTAGCTTTTCAGGAAGAACACTATCACACTGTTACCATTTTCTTGCAGCTGGATCATCGTATACTCGCGACTGCAACCTTAGTATCAATTTGCAGTCTATGGTGGGCTACAAGAAAGCTGGATATCCATCCTGCTGTGAAATTCTTGATTAGCAGCACGGTTGGAATGGCTGGTGTACAGGTTCTTGTTATATTCATTCAAGTTCCATTATTTCACTATTAATCTGATCGTTTAAGTTCCATTACGTTTCTCAGGACTTATTTTGATAAATTGGAAGTCATTAACAAATAACTTTACTCAATGTCTAAGCGCTCTTGAAAATGATGGGGTATTGAGGACCTAGGTAGCACCAAAACGGACACAGACACGGACACGACACGGACACGTGATACGGCATCTCATGAAATTTAGGACACGGGACACGGCATTTAAATTTAATAAAATATATATTTTATAGTTATAAATAACATACAATTTTTTTTTTGTATTAGTATTTGATATTAAATGTAAATAATTGAGTGTAAAACTTGACTTTAAATATAATTTATTCTCATTTTCCACCCAAACTCATCTTCTAATCAACATCTACTAGTCTTTCAATCTCACATTCCTTATTTATAGGTGTCCGTGTGTCCGACACGGTGTCCGACACGGGACGACTGATTAGGAGAAGTGTCCGTGCTACCTAGTTGAGGACTGGAGGACAGTTTCAGATGTGTGAAGCGTTTACTTCTATGTTAACAACCCTGACAAACTATTTCTTGGTGTCTCATAATGAAAAATTTCGTTGAAAATTATCACGGATACAAGTATTTCAGGATGATTGATGATAGCTTATTTACCGTCAAAACTTCCCTATGTGCAGGTTACATTAGGCATTTCAACATTGCTGTCATATGTACCAGTTTCACTTGGCAGTGCTCATCAGGCTGGAGCATTGACGCTTTTGAGCCTTATGATCCTGCTCACTCATACCGTGCGCAAACCATCTTTGCCCCTTCTTAGATCTCTGCCTCCCGTTGCGAAGAATACCATTGTATAAATCGGTTGTAGTAACCGTATGGCTTACTGATTCAGTTGTTTACTTTATAAAACTCATTTTGACCGAGTTTTAGTCGGAGTTAGGGCATGTAGGTAATATCAAAGTGTTGAATGT
This sequence comes from Heliosperma pusillum, assembly GCA_022085475.1. NCBI lineage: Eukaryota > Viridiplantae > Streptophyta > Magnoliopsida > Caryophyllales > Caryophyllaceae > Heliosperma > Heliosperma pusillum. The sequence continues at coordinate 22,654 of JAIUZE010074049.1, forward strand.
AATATTGTTCACCAAAAAAAGGTAGCTTAGCACCTCAAATAAGAACATACGCTTATTTTTATTCAAATTTGCAAAATGTAGGTTATTTGACACAATAGATCAGGATTATCATTGAGTTTAGCCTGGTTTGATGTAGGTTTATATTATTGTTACATTATTATAAAGCGGAATTATTGTAGTTGCAACTTGCAACTGTCTTATTTAATGTATAATGGAGAGTGATACGAAAATTACTCAAAGAGTAAGATTCGTTAACTTGCAGCGGAAACAGACTATGTAACAGTCGTGCAGACTGTTGCTTTTCGTTGAAACTGGAACAAGTAACAGTGATATGAACTGTGATATGGAAACACACGGATGTAACAGTCTGGATGACTGTTGCAACGAACAGAAACACACGAACACACACGAACACGAACAAAGGATATTTGCTCAATCTAGACCTATAGATTGAACAATGGTGATTGATAATCAAGACCTATTGAATATCAATCGAGTTAAAGTCTGAAAACGCGTCAAACTATAACCAGGTTTGGATCGAAAACGCGTCGAACCAAATAACACAATTGCAACAGCAAAAGTAGGGTTTTTCTTATTATCTTTGAATTGAATAAAAAACTGAATACAAGACTCTTTATTTATACTAGCTATTAACCTACCTAGCTGCCTTATTTTAATCTAACTAGAATTAGGAAATAAACTAGACTCCTAAATAAACAAGGAAATAAAATATTTCTATTACAATTAGGAAAACTAATAATACCGGTTTTAGGAAACCCTTTATTCAGCCTAATAATAATAATATTATCTTATTTGATTCCTACTCCGAGTTGAATTAGGAAATAAGCGAGTCTTGTTGAACTTTGTAACAGTCCTTACGACTGTTGCTTCAGTCAACAGTGACCATCTCATTATTTTTGGATCATCCCCTCCCCCTTTGAAAGGAATTGTCCTCAATTCATGTAATATCACCCCCTGGATCGAATATGAACAACACAAGCAAGAGATCGATAAAGATGGCTTTTCCCTCGGCATCCTCACCTCCTAGCCTGTTCTTGTTCCTTACTCTGAACTTCATAATCCCCTTGTGCCAAACCATCTTGTGCCTTCCTCCCCTCCACCCTCTGTGCACAAGTATAAACACATTGTGACGTTTCATGTTGTCGACTAAGCACATCGAGCCAGTAGATGCCTTTACGGTTGCAGCATCCTTTGATACTTGGAAATCAACCAAATAATAATCTTGACGCATCAGACACGTGTTAGCACCGAATATATTCTTGGTGGACTCAACACATATTCCGAACTCATGGCTAAAATCGAATGAATAACACGGCTCTTGGACGTATTCAGCAAACACTTCCTCATCTTCATATTTGTCGAAAATTGGAGGCAATGTTGGATCAAACTTAACATTGTCCTCGTAGATGGTTTCTAATAAGAATATTCCCATCATCTTTTCTTCTTCTCTCTTTTTTTTTTGGATGAATAGTACCCCTGAACGGTAACTTTTTTTTTTTTTTGGAAAACAGTACCACGTAATCAAAACCGATTAACCCTCAAACTACCTCGCTCGAGTTTAACCCTTGAACTCTAATCGCAATCAGATATTCAACTAAAAACTTGGCTTTGACACAATCAGGACCGTCTAGATTTAAGGAAATCAAGGGCCGAAGCTCTGATACCACTTATGATACGAAAATTACTCAAAGAGTAAGATTCGTTAACTTGCAGCGGAAACAGACTATGTAACAGTCGTGCAGACTGTTGCTTTTCGTTGAAACTGGAACAAGTAACAGTGATATGAACTGTGATATGGAAACACACGGATGTAACAGTCTGGATGACTGTTGCAACGAACAGAAACACACGAACACACACGAACACGAACAAAGGATATTTGCTCAATCTAGACCTATAGATTGAACAATGGTGATTGATAATCAAGACCTATTGAATATCAATCGAGTTAAAGTCTGAAAACGCGTCAAACTATAACCAGGTTTGGATCGAAAACGCGTCGAACCAAATAACACAATTGCAACAGCAAAAGTAGGGTTTTTCTTATTATCTTTGAATTGAATAAAAAACTGAATACAAGACCCTTTATTTATACTAGCTATTAACCTACCTAGCTGCCTTATTTTAATCTAACTAGAATTAGGAAATAAACTAGACTCCTAAATAAACAAGGAAATAAAATATTTCTATTACAATTAGGAAAACTAATAATACCGGTTTTAGGAAACCCTTTATTCAGCCTAATAATAATAATATTATCTTATTTGATTCCTACTCCGAGTTGAATTAGGAAATAAGCGAGTCTTGTTGAACTTTGTAACAGTCCTTACGACTGTTGCTTCAGTCAACAGTGACCATCTCATTATTTTTGGATCAGAGAGGGAGCGCATCTTGATACCATTAGTCTATTATTATCGTGTGTCTAGTGGATATAAGATAGAGAAACTCTAATAATAATAATGCTCAATAATAGTTTTAATTATTAATATTAACAATAACAATGAAGATGAAGTGAGCTTGACTTAATAATTTTAATAATATAAATAATAATAATATCATTATAATAATTATTATTATAATATTAATATATGTATATATTTATAATTAGGTTGAGGCGAGCTCAACTTAATATTAGAACTATAATAAGCAGAATTGAGGTTAATGAAGTGGACGTGAGCTGATCTCAACGTGAGCTTAAATTAATTAAGCTCAACTGAAGTGAGCCGAATGAGAGCGGAAATAAAGGGAAAACAACCGGCCTTTGTAAAGTACAACACTAGACCTGACAAAACTGACCATAGACCCGACCTGATAAGGCTGACTTGAGACTCACTTATGACCCGAAAAATGTAACCCTAAGTTGACCCGAAGACCTGATTTGAGAGTGATCCGATCTAAAATGATCCGAGAATGACTCGATAGTAACCCGACCCGAGAATGACCCGAAACCTTGGCTAACAAAAATTGAATTCGCAAATTAAAGCGTCAACTTCCTCTTTGCAGGAGTAACGGTATCATTTCATCTCACATGCTTAATACTTACTTCCACCATTTTCACGCGTCTTCTCTCGTCTCTCCATCTCTAGCTCTCTCCACCAAACACCAGCTATCCAATCGGGAAAATTAGGGTTCTATCAAATTTCCGAAATTAGTGTAAATTGGGGGAAATCAGCTTAAAATGTCAACAGGAAGTGACACTTCATGGGTTGGTAAAAAACCGTTGAGAAGAGTTGGTGGTATGTCCGATGCACTCTCAATTGCTTCTGATCTTGGTTTTCGTGTCGCTTCTCCTCAGGTTTTTAATCTTAATTTCGTTCTTCGATTTTGGGTATTGTTTATTGTTTCCGATTTTAATTGAAAGTTGTTATCTTGGGTTTGAATTGCTGGTGAAATTGGTTAATTTTTTTGAGCTACATTGATTAATTTCTGGGTGATTTTGATTCGGCGTATAATGATCGTTGTGGGATTTGTCAATTAATCAATTTGCATCATCGTTGTTTACTTATTGGTGCTGTATTCAATAATGTTTGCTAAAATGTGCAAAGTTCGGGTCCTCGTCTTACCCTTAACTTGGATGCAATGGCCAATTGTGAATCTTTGTTTATATGATTTTGTAACCAAGGAAAATTAGAGAATCGCGGAACTTAAAACGTTTTGGCTCGGCCAAATATAGTGTTTTGAGCTTGATACAATTTATAATTGAAGGCATGGTCATTTGTTTACCTTTGTTTTTGGCACAAACGGATCATTTGTGGTTGTACTTAGTGGATGACTAGTGGACGATAGTTTCATTTATGATCAAATTACTCATAGAGGACCTTCCTAATATAGATTGGTAAACAGATGAAAGAGACACGCTAAAAGGAAATGGTTAACAAATGACCGGGACGGAGGGAGTAATCGAGTATATGGTAATACTAAACCAATATAAATCGAGAAAGTCCACTACATAGGATTAATGAGTAGGTGACTTTCGAAAGTTTAGGTCGTGTGAGAGCCAAATGCTTTTTGTTCTTTAACTAGCTTGGTTTTCCTGAATAGAATTGGCAAATTACATGATTCCTTGCTGCATTTGCTTTTCACAGAGCTAAATCTGACACCATTTTTCTCTTATGTACATCAGTTTGTTCGAAGATTAAGTTTGAATTAACTACTAATCCATAGTGTTGAATGTATATAGTGTAATTACATTGTCTTAGCTAGAGAGTTATTTCTCGTAGTTTTGATCGAGAATTTTTTTAATTGTAATCTTTCCTTCCCATTGCTCTAACGCCTCTAATTGAGTAATCCAGATGACTATTAACTTTTAAATAATGATTATGAGCTGGCATTGAGTATCTATCTGCCTTTTTTTTGCTTGTTCTGAAATGCGTAACTGTGCCTTTTATGTTGTCATTGTGATAATTGGGTAATGAATAGTTCTGAAGATGCATAATACATACCATCTAAGTTTATTATTCTCTGTAGGAGGAGCTCCATAATTCTGATGACTTGGTAAGGGTTTTGAGAGACCTTACAGCAGTCCAGAGAAAAATTGCAGATTTAGAAGTAGAGCTGCGAGGTAGAAAGGTGATTGATCGACCTTCATCTTTCTAAATCTTGTTTAAGGTGTACTGTATTATTCTTCGATAACTCTTCAACTGATATATGGGTTCCAGATCTAGAACGTGGCTTTGCTGTGTCAGCAGAAGCAAAGTAGGCAACTTCTTAGTTAAGTATTTTGTATGGGTTATGACGATGGAGACTTTAAGTGATGAGTTGATGACAATTCAATTGAGCTCCTTTAATATGTCTTGAACAACCAAAAGGGAGCCTTGGCTCATTTTCTATGTTCTCTATCTTGACTGGGCTTCTCAAATTACCGGTTTTAATCCATGAAATATTATTTTGATTGCCGTATGCCTGAGAGATAATTGTGAGCATTTAGTTATACTGGCTCTCCAATCTTCCTGTATTTTTGTTCCTTTCGTTAATGTGTGGTTTTAACACTGTTGCTTCGGCAAAATATCCTGCCTGTCATCGCCACCGTAACTTGTGCTGACCAGAGTATTTATATATGCTTGTAACAATGTTGGAGTCAACTAATTGATATGTGTATCATGATCAGGATGACAAAAATGTAGCATTTTTGACACATGTGAGTGAAATGGAAAAGAAGATAGAGACATTGTCCAGAATTACCACTATACTAAAAGATGTCATCCAAAATAAGGTATCTTTCTAGTTTCTAGTTTATTTCACTTGCTTGATGTCAGTTTATTTTGTATATCGTAGATTGGTCATCATGATGTAATGGTGATTGGTGAAATATGTATCTACCATTGCTATATAGTTGCATAAAGAAAGTCACTCGTTTATCGTTGTTATATTTCTCTGTATGTGACTGTGTGGGAATATGAGACCCCCTTTGGTGCCTATTTGTTATGTCACTCTATCACCTATCAGCAAAAGGCCACTATGAAATCTGAATGCAAAATGGAGGTTGCCAAAGAGAAAGACAAAACAGAATGTCTCCATTTAACTTCGAATCAGATAAAAGAAAAGAAGATATATTAACTACCCATTTAAAGTGGCTTATGAACTGAACTGAATTATAATTGTTGTGGGCTGGGTTCGATTAAGGCGGGATTTAACAATTCAGACATTTTTTAATTGTTAGTCGACTCTTTCTACTGGCTCAACATTAGTGGGTGAGTGCTGGACTTTGTTCATTTTTTTACTACTGAGTAGATTACTGTCTATTAGAAGTATACTTTTAGTTACAAAGAAAGAAATTGTTTTATGGGTTTGTATTTGTGTACGTTTGCTTCACTTGACTGCTAAAGACCCTTTCACAGCTCACTTTTATCCTTGGTGCCCCAAACGTGGGTATAACTTTTTCTAGCTCACTATAACTTTGTTTAACTTCTGAATAACACACCTGTTGATTTCCTGTTAGAGTAATATAATAACAGAATATACATTGAATTTGCTGAACAAATTAAATTTAGAGTTTAACTGCTTGTTTATGACTTTGTGTACTGATCCAGTTCATTTTTCGTTCGTATCTCTTAATCATTATAGGATCGGATAATTGCGCGTCTTCAGCAACCGTATTCGCTGGATTGCATTCCTGTCGAGGCAGAATTCCAGGTTTGTAGTTACTAACATATTTGCATGCGTGCAAATATCAGTTTGTAGCCATCTGCAGTCATGTATATAGGTTTTTAGAATGCTAGCAGTGCATTTTTGTACCTGTTTATGGAACAAGTCATTCATATGTTTCACTCTACCAAAACTTCCAATGATTGCATGGTTGGGGCATCGGCCGATCCTTGAACCCGTAGTTTAAGAGAAGACCGCTTCAGGAACGCTTAGGCATAAGCCCGAAATGCCTGAGTGCTTGAGATGTGGTGGCACACAGCACAGTACTTTGTATTTGCCATAGTTTTCTTCTAGTTTTCTTTATTGTATCAATTCCTTTGCGATTGCCTCATTGTCCTTCACTTTATCCTTTGTTTGGATGGAGTGATTTGGAGGGAAAGGGAAACTGGGAAGGACACAAAATTCTCTGGTTTGGTTAGTTAGTTGAGTATTCATAGGAGAGGAAAATAGAGCGATCCTTTTTCTCCTCCTACAAGTTAGAGCAAAATCCCTCTAACATAGGAATTTTTTTTAAGCAGATCTCTTTTGCTCGTTTATGTGCTAGTAGGTTCTTAAATGCTTTGAATATTTATGCTTTCAAATTTAGGGCACTTGATCTATGTGAGTTTTGCTTATATAGTTGATTGATTGAGATTTTTTTAAGAATAGTAAAAGTGTAGTAGTGTACACATGTACTTGGATATAACCACCCGTAAATCCCATATTGGCCCTCTCTTTTTTCCGAACCAGAAGTCCAGAAAGCAACTGCAAATGTTGTTATATTTTAGTAACTTCTTATCTCTCCCAAAGATTTAGAAAAGTAAACCAATTGTGACAGACCATGGTAGACTACTGTGTGACAGTGACGTATGAAGTGTAACAGAATTCTACTTTTGACCGACATGGTAAGGTGGATAAGTAAATATAATACTTCAAATTCAGGGCTTTTATCTGATGGTATTCCATGTGCAATAGTCATTGTTGCTTGTTTGTCGGGGCACAAGTTATACTAGTTTTAGATGAGATAGCTTGTAAACTGTAAGTTTTATTTGAAGAGGACAAGCATCAACAATGTGAATATTGGCTGAACTAGTCACCAGCAATGTGTCATTTACCTCTTTGTCTCTTGGTGAATATTGGATGTACCGCTAATACCCTTTTCACTTGCACCTTCATGCATTCAGAAACAATTTTCAGAATTACTTATGAAGGCCGCTAGTGATTATGGAGCATTATCTGCATCGGTTGCAGACTTCCAGTGGAGCCAAAATTTTAAGGAACCACCGACAATCTGGGCTGTATGTCTCTAAAAACTTCTTTATCTTTTCTGGTTGTAAATTGACTGGTTAAAGGGATGCTAGTCTGTCAAATGAAATACTATTGGTCTGTAATAAATGTAATGCGTGGTATGTGTTATTGGTTCTGTAACATGAAAGGTTTCATTTGTTTTCCAGAACTATGCTGTCTTCAACTACCTTACTCAGAACTGTCAGCAAGTATCGGAGTCGGAGGCATGTTGAGGGTCTCTGACACGGCTTGATATAAAAAAAATGTTGGGTCGACATACGGCCATGGTTACAAATCTCAGTTTGAGACTTCATTTTGGATTTGTGCTTCTTGGTCTGATCATGGCTGGAAACTTGATACCACCTCAAACGGGGTTGCAGTAACCTCCCAAAACTTGATAACCCAATCATTATCTGATGTCGTGGCCTAGATTAAATACCATGCATGCTACGTACATCGGATGAAGCAACATATGTTTTGATGCATTTGTTTCTAGTTCCTTAGCTTGCTGCAGTTCCTTAGAGTGTGGTATGTATCAGTGCCTCTGATATCAACTCGCTGCCCTTCTTTACTTGACTGTAGGAGATGTTGCGGCCAATTCCTGTAGCTTTAGCATCATGCACACGATTTTTTGAAGCCATGTCAGCAATGAGGGAATCGTTTGCTACCCTGCAAAAGATAAGGGTGGGGCCCCACCATTTGTCCACCTCTTCGCCATCAACACCATCCAAAGATACTCATCGAAGTACAGCTGGAGATTCGGAATGTGTAACCCCACCTCCTTGGAGGAACGATTCGAACTTCGCTGATCTAGCATAAGGCGAGAAATTTAGTATGGAGATGTCTGATTTGGTCACCTAAGTATTTAACCCGGCCTCAATATAATTTTATTATTTCCGTGTGTGGTTTTTGGCTTTCTGTTGGTCAGTTCATAGTGAATGGAGTACTATAGAAGAGAGAGAGCTTGCCTTTTACCTCTGTGTGTTCATTTCGAAGTGTTAGTTTGAGCTTTGTACAAGGTTTAACCGTATAAGCCAATTGCATCGATGAGCCGTGTAAAGAATTTTTTTTTGGCAGCGTATAAAGAAGTTAACGGATTGTATTAAACTAAATTATTGTAAAACTCTTTTACACAAGACCAACTCATAGTCATGCACACGTTGGAAAAATGATACCAAATATTCCGTGGAGACGAGTAGTTCGGCCGTAGTGTCGCTCAATAAAGGCACAATCTGTGAATTCATGGACAATTCCAATTGAGTGGTGTGTTCCTCCATGTGTAGTAGATACGCATCGTGTTTACGTATCAGTACTGATTCAAGATATCCATGGAATCCTCAAGTTCATGATGAAATTTATTAGCCATTTTCTTTAATTTCAGAATAACCTTCACATATTCCGAGACAGCTAGTCTCCCAGAGTCATCGTTATACGACTCAACCTGCATCGAATAATTGTCAATTCCCATCATCACCCAACAACAACATTATCCCACGGCCTTCAAAACATACGTAAAATAAACAAACATATTAGATGCTCGTTTGGCTGTCCCTTTAAAATCAGGTGAATTGGAAAATCCCATGAATTCGGAAAATGGAAGTTTAATTATCCGGCCCCCTAGGTAATTGGAAACTCTCGTGTTAATTCAACTCCATGATACCAACTAAACGAGTTTTGTAAGAACATGGGAAATTATTCCCGTATGGCAACCAATCGATACACAGAAAATAAACAGAAACTAAAGAAGACCCACCTTAAAATTGTCAGGAATCTTGTCGAGTATATCATCAATTGCAGTTTCAACTATCTCAATACGCTTCACCTGAAAGAAAATTTTCAAAACTGAGGCATCGAACCACGAGATGTTTCAATTTGACTCGAGTCGGTCGTAAAATTACCTGTCAATGGACCAAATCCAACAGGGTGGTGGCCATAAGGTGTCTGAGTAGCCAGGGTACGATTCAATTGCACCAAAATCATCGGGATCATGCAATTTGTATACGCCAATATCAAGATCGCCTTTTCTCAACTTAGGGAACGTCTCATTATCACGATTACCGTCATTGTTATTATAGCTTGAGAAACTGAGTGTAGTGAACAAAATACAGTTCTGTACAGAGCTTTCTAATTCTGTAGCCGAAGCAGAGAAGGAACAGTTACGACCAAACGAAAAAAAGCGATCACCAATACTCGTTATCTCAATCCATTGATATTCGTCTTCATTTAGCTCGTACACCTTAAATTCCGTCTTCATCTCGTTGTAGAGCGAGATGGGCCTGAACCCGTAGTGTCGTCTTCTCCATCTAACGACCAAATATAAATGTCCCAAGGACTCTACTAAACGCTTTCGCCATCCACCTTCACCCACGTCATCAATTGGAGGTGAAGCGATAATAGGAGTCGTCTTTGACGAATTAGGGTTAATCTCGTAGACCGTCCCTCTACGATCAATACCAAGTATCATTTTTCCGTTATATTCAACAATGTCATCAAAGAGAAAGTCGGCTTTACCATTGTTAAATTTCATAATCGGGCCTGGGTCCAACCCGTACTGAGGAGAGCGAGTCCACTTTATAAACCCAAGGGGGTTCCACTCTAAAACCAATTGGCAATAGAGGGAGTAGCCCATTGCCTTATAAGGTGGTAAACTCTCCCCTCTTTTATCAATGTGGGATTACATAAGGTGGTAAACTCTCCCCTCTTTTATCAATGTGGGATTACAGATGATTGTCGTAGATAGGAAAGAACAAGGGTTAGTACAACTAATAAAACTACTGTCAGGTAGCGTAGGAAAAGATAGAGGTAAAAGCGGAGAAAGAATAGAGTTGTTAGAGTATGAGGAACGCCATGAACGACAGACGAAGCGAAAGCTGAGGACGGAGATGTGACCTGAGGTAAGGTGAAGGTAGTTGGCTATGGTGGATAGAAGCTCTTGTGGAAGGTCTGACCATGGTGGGTCGTTTCGTTTAACCATTGTTTTGTGTTATGGAAAATTTGATATAACTCGTATGAATAAGTACGAGAGAATTTTATTAGAGATGTAACTTTCTAAAAAAATAAAAAATTCCGAATTCTATTCCAAAACAACTACTCTACCTTTTTAAAGTTTCGAAGAAATCTGTAATTTTAACGCAAATTCTTGTTTAAAACGGAAGTATTCATCTAAAATATTAATATAAATCATATAGATACCAAATAGTGCGATAAGTGGCCTAGGGTATTGCCAAAAATTTTATAGATAAAACACATACTTACTCGCTGTTTGGCCGAGCTTTACAAGTGTTTTTGTAATTAAATAAGTAGAAGTTAAGTCAAACAGTGAAAATTTAGGATATAAAATTACTTTTAAAAAGTCAAATCCTAAAAAAAAGCTAGTAAAAGTAGAAGTAGGTCTTCTACTTCTCCCAATCTCTACTAAGCATTAATTGTTTTGATTTTTTTATTGTTTGTACTCAAGAATTATTATCTATTTATCTTCCACTCTATTTTTTTTTTTGTGAAACTAACATAATATTAAACAATAATCTTATTTACATATATAACCCTAAATTCTGAAGGTATGTAAAATTGATTATTGCTATGTGACTATGTATATATATTGATTATGATTTTGATCTTATCGTATTGCTTTAATTTAAAGTTCAATATTGAATTATATATAGAAAGGAAAAATATTTTTTCTTATGAAAAGAAAAGGGTATGAGACGATCCTTTCAATATTATATAACAGTCGTACAGTTTGATTTTCAGAAGTAATATCTCATAGTGTAAGACGTTCTTATTCTGTAATTTATTGTATAATTATTTCATAGTATAACACGGTCTTATATGATATAATTATTGTTTCATCGGCTAAATAAGTCGTACTCCGTAATTATTTTGTAGTTCATGTACGTATTATATTTATACGTTTGATTAATTGATTATATTTTTAGGTGAGTTCATCGTCTTACCCATTATGTGACGCTGATCCAAATTATATTGTAAACAAAAAAAATCATTGAAAAAGCTGGATAAAAGTAATCAAGCCAAACACATCAAATTACAAGGAGCTATATTTACAAAAGTTAGGCCAAACAGTTATAAATTTTTTAAGAAGTAGTTTGTGAAAAAACTCATTTCAAAAAATAAAAACTCTTTTAGGTAAACTTGGTCAAACAAGACCTTAATGTTTAATCCCGGCTTTTCTATTTTCTTCCTATTTTTTTATGGAAATTATTATAGCTCCTCTAATCTTTGGCAACTTTTGGTTGTTTTTTAGTTAGTAGAAGTAGAATTAGAAAGTTGTCCTAATAGCTTTCTTATAAAAGAGAATCAAGTTTAATTAGAATGATTTAAATTCGTTAAACGTAGGCTATATATGTATGGTATAAGTAGCTTGAAAGTGAAAATATAGTTGAAAACTAAAAATAAAGATAATTGATAAAACAGTTGATAGAAGTTGATAAGGTAACTGGTTATATAAAAAATGTTTATCAAACTAACTGAAGATGTAGCTGATTTTAGTAAAAAGACGTAAAAATATAGGATAATTATTTAATAATCTCTCCTAGTCGTTTTTTTGTTTACTGTTCTTTTGGACAAAAGATTCAGAAGATAAATTTGTGTCATACAAAACACACACCGCGCACATGCAATTGATTTTCAACTACATAAAACTTACCAAATAAGAAAATAGAGAACAAACGTCGGCTTGAATTAAAAAGAAAATATAAGGAATATAACCAAGACTCGGAGAGAATTTGTGTACAGATTGAAAGGGTAAAACATGAAAAAATCAGTTTAGGTACCTAAAATCTCAACAGTTACCCTAGGTAGTATTTCATTTCAAGTAGCTTATTTCATTATTTGTTTAAATAAGCCGCTAAGTAAAATTTTGGCCAAATAATTAAGCCACCCGAAATGGGTGGCGAAACAAAGCCTTAATTAAACACGATTTTTGTTTTAGTTTTTAATTTCAAATTAGACAAAATATAATAAAGAATATGTCTCATAAGAAGTAGTACATTTGTGAAAATATTCTACCAGACCGTCTACTATTATAGACCGTCTACGATGAGACCTACTGACTGAACAAAGTGTCATTGGGTGTAGTTGCACTTGCCCTAGTCCCTAAGTGAATTATTTGGGAAGGCGTTAACCATAAAATCGTGGTTAACCAGTAGATCATTCATTTCATTATAGTCCACCACCATTAACAAACACAAATACAATCAATGCATCACCATTAGAGATACACTAACTCAATTAAGCTGAGTCCAACAATGGCGGCTGCTACAACTACTAAAACATGGAGAATTATACCAAGACCATTACTTGAAACAGTGCTCAACAACCACGCTCAACATCACCGTGTTCATCAACCTCTCGTCCTCCATGGCCCTCGTGGTGTTGGCAAAACCACCCTCATCCTTGATCGTAATTCTTCTTCATTCACATTTTTTCTTATTTATATCGTTATTTATTTTTAGTGGCGGAACCAGGATTTGTACTTACGGGTTGGGCCGAATTACTAATGGAATAAGGTAAACTTGAAAAAAGTTCGGAACTAAAAATCCTGGTTCTGCCACTGAACAACAATTGGTAACATGGTTTGTACTTAGAGCCGGAAATTTATTGGGTAAACTGTGAAAAAAATCGGAATTGGTAAACTTAGGGGTTAGAATTTTATGGGGGCGAGGCGAATTACTAATGGAATTAGGTAAACTTGAAAAAAGTTTGGAACTTTTATCCTGGTTCCGCCACTGAACAGCAATTGGTAAATTTTTTGGGTAAACTATGAAAAAAAAATCGGAACTTTATAACTAGAAGTTCTGATTTTTTTGATTATTTTTTCATTCCTGTTAGCCCCCTGGCGGGCACTATCCGTCTCAAGTATAAGACGGGTCAAATGCATACCAAATCACCCAGGTTGTTGCCTAGGAACTACTAAAAGTTTAGTTTTTATTAAAACCGTGTGGTAGTATACGATGGATAGTATTCGTCTTAAGCAAAGCTTACTGTTTTATTTTATGGTATCATGGGTATATTTGCAGGTCTTATGGAGAATTGGAATAAGGGACCTCACATAACTGGTTATATTGATTTTGCTGAAACAATTGAGGGTTACCATCCTTCTAAAAATGCTTCCTATCCATGGTATTCATGGTCTACGTGCTCGTCTCCTCATCCGCCATTGTCGTTGCTCAAAACCCATCTTGAGAAATGTCTTGAATCAATGGCGGAGAGGGGTATTGAGCTTGGTCAAATCACCTCTCATCAAATTTTCACCACCCTTAATAAATGGCATGGTCTTAGTAATACCCTTCGTCGGATTTTACAGTCCAATTCAGGGTCGAAAAATGTGGTTTCTGATAAGATTTCCAGTTCTGTGTTGTGGGATAGGGCGGTTTTTGCGTATTCTGCCCGGTTGAACAGTAAGGAGATTGAGGGGGTTGTTGGATTGGTGGGTGATAGAAAGAAGGTGATGACTGTTGAGGAGAGTTCTTATTTGAAAGACGCCGTGGTTGCATTAAGATTAGCTAAAGAGGTTATTAGGATGCAACAAGGCTGGAGAGCTACTGCTATTTCTGATTTGAATAGCACTGGTGGGTTTTCGAGATCTTTGACGAGTTTGGCCACTGATTGGCCTGGTTTGTTGCTAGAATTGTTGTCTGCTGCTTCTGAGATTGATCATTTTCAGGTAATGTTTGTGGTTATGGTAATTTAGCTGCTGTTTCATCATGAGAGTGGTAATGACGTTGAGCTATTAGTTAGATAATTCTGCTTCATCTAAGAGTATTAGTCACCTCACAGAATTCAATTCTCGAACGAGAGGGTAAGGGCGAGCTCCATATATTTAAGCTTATGCATGTGTCCACATAAATAGATGGTTGTTTCAGGATGATGTATAATGAAAATTGTGTAGACTATTGCATAAATAACTCAATTTATTAATTAAAAAGAAGGGTTTACAGTTATGTGAGTTATGCTTTATTCAATCATTACCAGGAAAAGTAGCGAGTCTTTGCTTCAATTGGTAAGGAATAACATTAATACCAAGAAAAATAGCGAGTCTTTGGTTCAATTGGTAATGAATAACATTAATTCTTTGACTGTCAAAAATTCATACATTGCATTGCATGAACACAGCCGAAGCTTGTGATGAACAATATAGAGGTTCTGAAAACTGCAATTCCTGATAGTTCTACTGTATCCCCGTCAACGTACCATGACAGCTTAATATGGAGAATAATATCTTTGGGGGCAAATGAGATGTGCCTCCCTGTCATTCTTGTGACGTCAGATAGGTAAATGCTATACTATTTTGCAGCTTCCTACTTTTTTTTTTAAACTCAAGCTACTCTACTGGATCATTAAAGCGGAAGACTGTTAAGTTGAATAAACTTAAACTTATGTTTGAACTATGAATTTTGATGGTAACCGTGTGGTTGTGGGCTGATTAGCGATGTCTGTCATCATTTAATTTTGCTTATATCATCTTGAATGCAGGCTGCTTAGTTCATGATACCAATTAGTAACTAGTGATGGCTACTGTAGTCTCAACTCTTAACCGAGTCAGAATGAAATTTGATTCAAGGGCACTAATATAAGACCTCTGTAAGGCATTTTGTAGTGACAATGTCTATTAGTGGCTGCTTCATGGTATAATTGTTTGCTAGGGTTAATATCTGAACTCAAAAATTTTTCTGTCATCAAATTGTATTACTCACTCTATCCCTAGCTAGTTTATGCTCGCAATTTTGCTGTGACACTGATATAACTGCATTCAAAAGTTCACTTTATTCTTTAATGTTGCATCTACTGGAACATTTAACTGCTTGTCTTGATAATAATGTTTGTGGACTGTGGTTGTCCATCACTCTTCTCTTTTAATTGTATGTTTGATGAAAGTCGTGTTACTTGGCAGCTATTACTCATATCGTGCCTTCATTGATTTCGGATTCCCAGATATTTTTATCTCTCGAGAGGTGAATCTTGGATCTCTTTGCTATACATCACTTTATGTTTTAATGCTTTTAATGAAGCTTCTTATCCAGTTATCCATGTTTATATCACCCAGTTTATGAATCTTGTATACTACTAGTCCTTCAACTATAGGCAGTTTGTTTTTTGGATCCCAGCTTCTAATGGGATGCCTTACTTCGGATATTTGTTACCGCAGGAAAATTTTGCACCGTTTCTTCTCAGATTCATGTCTGTTTCTCCAAAGAATAACCTATTTAAGATTTATTCTTGGAGAACAGACCGAGAGAATTTGAAGTTGGAAGGTTTCCTTTCTTAACAAATACTACCTCCATCCCAAATCTGTTGTCCCCATTTGCAAGCTTATAACAACACGAAAAACATACAAAAATATACCCATAAAAAAAATAGTCAAAGAACTACATTAGACATTGAGACTTGAGAAGACAGATATAAGGAGTTTTACCTTAGGGATGAAAAAATTGATTATGCAAGTAATAAATACGTAAAATTGACAGTAATAAGTAAGCTTTAAGTACTATAATTGATTATGTATTTGTGAACTTGGTTTTATTAGTCACTGTGGCTAACTTTTATTTTTCTTTTGAGTGCTAGACATTCGGATGGACTCCAAATGAAGCTAAATTACATATGGTCCCTAACTACTTCAGTGCGTCAGAGGTGAGAATATATTGCATTATTGTGGTGCGCATTCACTTTATATTATGTTTGTTGTTGCTTCTTCTGTGAAGTGAGATTTATGTATTTGTCTTGCGTTGTAAAATGCAGTGGACAACAGTTTCTGAAGTGCTAGGTACAAATTCACGACATTTATTTGAACTTCATGCACTTAAAGAAAGCGAGCATTATCTTAGGTATGTGGTCCTTTTTTGCCTTCACTAGTTCAATTTTGTTAAGCACTGATGTTATGTGTTGTAGGAAAAACGAATGTTAATTAGCAATATATGTCTTATGTTAACCTCCATTCCCCTTCTCGTGAAATTGTTATGAGGGTAAGTTGGCTGCGTTTGTTTGGTGCATGTGCTACAAATATGAGTTCCTGTAACCCTATTTTTTCCCTGTCCCTTCAACTCTTGTCCTTTTTCTCTGTTGTGGTAAACTTAATTTCTTCATTTTCTTGCACAGTCTGATGGATCATAATAAAAGCGCATTTGAGGACATTGTTGATGCTTATTTGGCACATCTGCAGGTAAGCTGTTTATTTGTTGCGAGATTGCTTATCAATGTTCTAAAGTTTCTCCTTGGGAATTCTGTTAATCACAATGGACCTCCTCAAGCGGTAGTTTCTTATCCTCCTGCTCAACATAATCGTCAGACAATTTCTATTTCTGGTTAGCTGACTTCTTAAGGCTGTCACCTGTTTTCTGGGCCCTGTTTAGTTTATAAGTTAGGTGGAGGGAAATAGTGGGATCTTTTCCTCCCTTCAAGCGTAATGAAAATCTTTCCAACATAGAAATGTTTGGAAATAGAGATATCAATATTTCTCTCTTTTTGTAATTACATTCATACAAAGGGGTAGTCTTTGTGTCATTTCTTGAACTCTGTAGTCCGTGCTAAGGTGGATATACAATTACACAACACCATCCATTTGTTTGTTGCTTAGCTCATGCAAAATATCTAGGTGTTTGTATAGGGTAGAGATAAAATCTTAGGAACAGCTTCTCTGGAGTTGGCTAGTAGAGCTATGGCTTATCATCTTGTATCATCTTGACCTCTGTGGAACATGTCGCCTTGACGCTTGTCTAGGAGATTCTCATATTATGTTAGTCTGACTATTCAATGGAATCTTGAGTAACGTAGATTCTATGTGACACATAACTGTACTGGTTTATGAATTCTGTTATCGTGGGCAAATTTTTCAGTAAGTAGATTATACATCTGAGGTAATACCACCAGTTGTATAATTTCCGAGCTTTATGAAAAAGTTTTTGAGTTTTATCTTAAAGATTATGAGTTATACTACAAATTTTATGAGTTAGTTTACGTAAACATTAAGCTGAAACAAATATAATATAACTCAAAAACATTACATATAAACTCAATTAATTTGAGTTCCGATGGCAAAAAAATTAAAAGGTGGCCTACATTAAAAAGCTCCGAAAAAATTCACATTGGCTCAAAAACAACTTAAATCTGAGGTAGTACATCCAATGTATGTTCCTTTTTGTGCAAATTTTTTGAGTTTGAAGTATTACTTGCTTCAGTTGCATGTGGCATCATGTTCTGTTGTTCTTAACGAAGTAGCTTATATGTGTGTGGCATTTATGCAGTTTCACTTGTCCATGCAAACACTTGTTTTGGAATCTTTACACGGCTTTATGAAACTATTATCCTCATGTAGATAACTGTGGTGAATCCAGCCATGGATAAAGCATTATCAATTCTAGAAAAGTTTGCATCTGATGCACACAATGGAAAGATACCAAAGGACAAACTACGATTTGGTGCTGCTTGGAGACATCCTCCATACACAAATGACCCAGGTCGTCGTTTAGAGTGGGCTAAACTTCAGTTAATGGATTTTGTCCAGTCATTGAGGAATGCTGACTTTGGGGTAATTATCTATCTCATCACGCTCCTGGACATATTTGTTTTTTTCATTATTTCTTGTATGTTAGCTCATTATTTACTGGTGACATGTTTCATACATTGATTTCACACAACTAACCATATTTGACGTTACCCATTGTCTCATCCTCTACAAGTGCTCCATAATTATGGCAATGAAATGTACCAATAACTAGGGTTTGGACAAATTGCGTTGAATACGACACTGTCGTGAAGTTTTTATTCAATCAATAAGGCACTATTGTGTACTATATCTCACACACATTTTCGCGTTACGCAATAATTTCTGTAAAACCACCTACTATTTGCCCTTAATTCCCCTATGAAAGTTATAGAAACTACCATATATTGTTAGGGATATATATGGTTTTAGTTAGTGGTTTTATGTAAAACTGTTTTACACAAGATTAATTATATCTCACTACTGTGCTACCGTAGTATTTTCTTATAGATAATTTCTAGAGATGGTTTCATTATTTTGGGAGAGTATATACGGGATATTATGTTAATTTTTTTCTGTTCTTGTTATATTCCCATCTTAAAATTCTCCACATTCTTTATAGTAGTAGGTGCTTCGAAACAAGTTAGTTCACCATCTCAAGGGCTCAGCCTGAATATTGCTAGCTCAAAAGGCAGAAGGCAAAGTTAATGTCCGATTTATCCACAATAGAGTACAATATACTGACTGGATACAGATATGGTGTTCTTAGGTGACTGCTATCGTCTGAGTTGGTCAACTAACTTAATGTGTAGACATATACCGTGCTTGGAGTTCTTTTTAGGGTGCTGGTAGCCTCCGGGCTTCATAGGGTGTAATGTACAGTTTTGTATTAAGATATGAGATATTTCAGAGACACCGGTTTGATGTTGTTTTAGTGTTGGAAGCATTTTAGCAAGCTTGTCATCAACACCCTGGTAGTAGCTTTTGGCTTGCTAGTCATCTGGTAGACGTATTGACTACATACTTCTATGTATCCAGTAGGCATTTGCTTTTCATTATTTAAGATGACATATGTCTGTAGCGGCTTACGTTCCTTTGGTACCGTTGTGCAGGTTAATTACTTTGCTGATTGGAGTCTTGAGATATTTGATGATCCTTCAGCTGTAGCTTTGGTTGAGGTATCTCTATCAGCATGCTTTTATTACGACTTCATGTTGTTTCCATATTGTAAAAAGCTTATGTCTTTGCAAGGCCCGTCTCTGCTGTAGGGAATTAAGTTTGAAAGTACAGAACTCATACAATGTTCCTTTTTATTCCAAATTTGGTTCTAGAGGGAGTTCTTTGTACTTTCTTCATCTACACATCTTCATCATTTGTGGTTCTAGTGGGAATTTTTTAAACTACGAAGTCAAAAGGAACACAAGTTTTTCTAAAACATGCATTTACCGACTTACCGTTTACGGCTATCTTTTGGTGCCTTTGGTAGGTAGAAGTTCCTGCATTTTTTTCTAGTGTCATTGCTTTGACATGATTCTGCTACACTATTGGGGGGAACTCATCATTTGCTCTAAATTTTGGAGGATCTGTTATCCTATACTCATGTATCACTTGTTTGATTATTAACATAAAATTTGTTACGTATGTGAAATAGTTAAAATTATATCAAATTTCTTTATCTGTATATTGCTACATTGTTTCAGGTGGGGTTACTTTATACTCAACGGGATCCATCTTTCATTCGCCCAACTACTCGTGGCATCGAGAGATGCCTTGTGAGATGGTGAGTTGATTGAGTTTATTGCAATAACCATAACTAGTGAGAACGTGAAATAGTGACCAGGATCCATCTTTCATTGAAGAAACAAAGCAAAAAGTGAAAAAAACATTTAAAAGAAGACCCGTTTTACAAAATAGAAGTACTCGATAATATGCTTAAGGTGTCTATATCAAACTATCGTGTCTTTACCTCACAATCACAATGTACACGAAATATTCTGTGCTGTGTTTTCCTCTGTAAAGAAAGAACTTCATGAATATGTTGTGCTCTTCTGGTTTTCCAGGCTTGTCCAGGAGCAGATGAAGATGAGCATGTTTACCTCTCTCCAATTTTTATGGCATAGAATTTTCCGAGGTCGCTATTATCGTCACTTGATGCTTCAACTTGGCTATAAGTAGGAGTGTAGATAAGGTACAATTTCATTTTACTTCATTAGATGTATTTTTGTTACTTGAACAATACAACTTAAGAAGTAACATTTGATAGATGTTTGTCCTTGACGCTCCCAATATTGAAATCATGAAGCTTTTTTATGAATATTAAGAATTCACGCGTAAGGTGTGACATATAATAAATGATCGTATTTGGTGGTTATATTCTTTATATCGGACCTTCTCTGCATTATTGCATACTAGTTGTGAGTGGAACTCCCTTTGCCGCACTCAATTCATATTTTTTTCTTACACAATGTCGAACAGGGTTAATCGTTGGTAATGGAGTATAACCATTCCTCGTATCATTACTACCTGTGCGTGACCTTGGTATAAGTTCAGCAAGAAGAATGCAAGGAGCTACTTCAGAAGACTCTTTCTTCCCGATGACATGCTTTTATCTGCCTACGAAATCTTGGACAGGTAAATATACAGTGACACATTTGTCATAAGCTCCATATCTTATATCTTGCCCAATTCGCTAATTCCCATAAACGACGACGTTATTCAATACCTCAGAAACTCATATGTGGCCGGATTAAGGGTCGGATACTCTGGTATATAAAGCTATGCATGCAAAGAGTATGCTTCCTGATGCCTGACATCGTAACTGGGTCCTGTTCAGGTCACAGTGCATGACATCGTAACTGGGTCCTGTTCAGGTGACAGTGCATGACATCTTAACTGGGTCCTGTTCGGTTTGAGTGATTGATGACTCTGTTGTAGGAAACAATGAAACATGAACGCGAATTTGATATAACATGCTTTATTTGACCTAGCCTCTACTACATAATAACTATATCTAAAGTGCACACAATTCAGTGATTCGTTTTTGCTTATTTAAGCATAATCGAAAATCCAAGAATAATTTCCTAATTTCGATCACTTTAGGCAGTGACATCTTGAATTTGCTTCTACTTTCTGCAGTGTCACCTTGCAGAAAGATCGCCGGTGGCGTGATCATTGCCCAGGTGCTGTAATGCCGTTGGCAAATTTTGTATGGGGGGATAATCACAGTGCTAAATCTTGTATTGAAGTGTTTTACAGTAAAGATCACTCATTAGTACTAACCATATTGTTTTTTGAAAGCAGCTATAAACTCTGGACTTCACTGATTTGAAAATTCAGTTGACATAGTCTAAATAGCTGAATGATTATAATTGGGTGATTATATAATTGAGAGTCGAGCCTCGAGCGTCGAGACATTTCTCAGGGGCTTCCTTGCAACCTTCTTTCATTACTCTTTCTGACTCAGTTATTTATTTACTCTACTTTTTTTTCCTTTCAAAAGGATTTTTACCAAAAAATATGACTGGGACGGAAGGAGTATTATTATTTATTTTATAGGTTTTATTTATGTGTAGATGCTATGTATCCATTAATCTTAGCACTCAATAATATGTATTTGTAACCCATTTACTTTTTTACTCATTAGACCTACCCATCTTAAGTGGTCATTTTATATTAAACATATCATTTTATTACTTTTTTAATATTTTACTTGAAAAAAATAAAATTAGTATCCCAAGTAAATTTTATTGAGAAACCGTCTAACATAATACCTGCCCCATATTGTATTCTACTTAATTTTAGTTGGAAAGCAAAAAATATTCTCCACAACAAAATATTATTCCGTAGTAGTTTACTTGAGTTAAATGAATTTTAGTTACCCACCTTCAGCTTCATTCTCTTTACTTTTGACTAGGGGTTATGCTCTTTCATGAAAATAATTTACTCCATCATGGACATAAAAAACCATTTTACCCCTTCCATTTTTACCAACCCCCTTTTCAATTTTGTTCCTTTTAATTCTCCTCCCTCCAATCTAACACCCCCTTTTCAATTTTTAAAAAATGACCATATTAATCAAAGTAAAAAATATTCTCGACTTTGTGATCTGGTAAGCGTAGAAAGTGTGATTTTGTAGTTTCTGTTGTGGGTCCAGCCCACTTGTATTGTGTCCAAAAATTTAAGTTGTTTGTCATAGGCCCAATTTTGATGTCAAGGGTTTGTGGCTGCCTTTAGATGTAAAATTAGGTTGCATTTTATGTGTGTACACAACAATAAAGAAAAATCAGAAAAACAAAAGAGAGAGAGAGAGAAGTGTTCAAACACGATTTTCTTCCGCTAAGCCAGAGTTTGAACCGTTGGATCAATGGATCGTCCAGCTTGTTCGTGACACCCTTGGTGATCGTCATTCTGACAAGTCAATCAAATTTTATCATAATTCTTGTGTGTTGATTACGTTTCCGTTCTTTCTTGTGCTGTTTATTTTTCTGTCCTTTGTTAGTTTATGCTTGCTGAATTACTTTATTGTTTCTTCTTGTTGGGTTGATTGTGTTCAAGTTCATCTTTGTGGGCCCTTCAACAGTTTCTAGGATCATATAAACTTAAGGAAAGTATGACATCATAATAAGGGCACACCGTTTTATTATTTCGCTAGTTTGTTTTGGATTAAACTAGGTTTTTCAGAAAGTTACATCTATATATATATATATATATATATTTGAGTCTAACAAAATATTTGAGTCCATGAGTCCTAATTATATGATGACACGTGGCACTAAACAAAATCAGAAATTACACCCAAAACAACTTAAATAACAAAATTCTATTATACGCACAACCCAAAACCCAAAAAAAATTTCTCTCTTCAATTTCAAAACCCAAAAAACCATCCATATTTGCGCATTTCTACTAGAATTTCAACTGCATTTCTACTAGAATTCAACTGCATTTCTACTAGAATTCAACTCCATTCACCAATTTGTGATCATAATCGTTGAGGTAAGTTCTATTTTAGTATTTTTCTCTGTTTTTTTCCAATTATAATCGATTTTCGTTAATTATTATAGTGAATTTTGGTGATTTCGTCCATATTTCGTCCATATAGTGAAACCTAGTAGAAATTTGGTCTAAATCGTTTCATTAATGCTGATTTTTTGCGAAAATGATGTTTATATAGTGATTTTGAAGATTTTTCGTAAGAATTAATTAGGGTTTTCGATTTAATTCGACGAATTGAAGAAACACTAGATTTAATTTCATAAATTAGGTTTAATTGAATAAATTAGGGTTTGTAATTGCATAATTCTGGAAATTAGAAATTAGAGTTTAATTCTGGATATTGTTGTTGTATAAATGTGATATTGTTGATGTATAAATGTGATATTGTTGTTGTATAAGTTTCTTCCTCTTTGGCTCTTAGGTACATGGTGAATATTGTATCTCAGCGTTTAGTTGATTTGACATTTATGATATTGTTTTGTTACAAAGTGATATTGTTTTCTATGCAGTGTGATATTGTTTTCTATGCTGATTTTTACATAAATGTGATATTGCACAGCTTAAATAAAGTATTTCCATTTCTTAAACTTAAGTATATTTTTTTCACAATAACAATATCACACATTATGAAAAACAATATCACACATTATGAACAACAATATCACTTTTATATACACTTTTATTATATTATGATATTGATTGATAGAAATGTGTTGTTTGTATATTGTGATTTAATAGTTTGTTATTTTTAATGCAGTCATTAATTATCAAACAACATGAAGTTGATAATTGCACACACAGAGGAGCCTATCAAAACGAAGGATGATGGTGACGAAACATTAAAAGTAATGCAGACTGCAATTGTAAATAAACAAAAGAGGAAGAAACCACAACCAGTAAATAATGAGGAAGAGGAGGAAACACCAGCTAAGAAGTTGAAGTCTGCCAAAAAAAAGAATAACAAAGATGAAAAGAAAATGACTCTGGTTTAATGGTGTTGAAACTGATGAACAGATCAAAGCTAGATCAATTGATTTGAATTTTGAATCAGTGCCATCTTTTTCTTCACATTCATCATCTTCCTCTTGATTTGAATTTTGTGTAAGTTGCACTGACTCTGATGTTACTGAACAAACAAAATATGGCACAGCTTATAAGAGGTATTTCCATTTCTTAAACTTAAGTATAGTTTTTTCACAATAACCAGAGTCATTTTCTTTTCATCTTTGCTATTCTTTTTTTTGGCAGACTTCAACTTCTTAGCTGGTGTTTCCTCCTCTTCCTCATTATTTACTGGTTGTGGTTTCTTCCTCTTTTGTTTATTTACAATTGCAGTCTGCATTACTTTTAATGTTTCGTCACCATCATCCTTCGTTTTGATAGGCTCCTCTGTGTTTGCAATTATCAACTTCATGTTGTTTGATAATTAATGACTGCATTAAAAGTAACAAACTATTAAATCACAATATACAAACAACACATTTCTATCAATCAATATCATAGTATAATAAAAGTGTATATAAAAGTGATATTGTTGTTCATAACGTGTGATATTGTTTTTCATAATGTGTGATATTGTTATTGTGAAAAAAATATACTTAAGTTTAAGAAATGGAAATACTTTATTTAAGCTGTGCAATATCACATTTATGTAAAAATCAGCATAGAAAACAATATCACACTGCATAGAAAACAATATCACTTTGTAACAAAACAATATCATAAATGTCAAATCAACTAAACGCTGAGATACAATATTCACCATGTACCTAAGAGCCAAAGAGGAAGAAACTTATACAACAACAATATCACATTTATACATCAACAATATCACATTTATACAACAACAATATCCAGAATTAAACTCTAATTTCTAATTTCCAGAATTATGCAATTACAAACCCTAATTTATTCAATTAAACCTAATTTATGAAATTAAATCTAGTGTTTCTTCAATTCATCGAATTAAATCGAAAAACCTAATTAATTCTTACGAAAAATCTTCAAAATCACTATATAAACATCATTTTCGCAAAAAATCAGCATTAATGAAACGATTTAGACCAAATTTCTACTAGGTTTCACTATATGGATGAAATCACCAAAATTCACTATAATAATTAACGAAAATCGATTATAATTAGAAAAAAACAGAGAAAAATACTAAAATAGAACTTACCTCAACGATTATGATCACAAATTGGTGAATGAAGTTGAATTCTAGTAGAAATCCAGTTGAATTCTAGTTGAAATGCAGTTGAAATTCTAGTAGAAATGCGCGAATATGGATGGTTTTTTGGGTTTTGAAATTGAAGAGAGAGAAAGTTTTTTTTGGGTTTTGGGTTGTGCGTATAATAGAATTTTGTTATTTAAGTTGTTTTGGGTGTAATTTCTGATTTTGTTTAGTGACACGTGTCATCATATAATTATGACTCATGGACTCAAATATTTTGTTAGAATACCGGATCCCACCTCTATTTTATACTCTTTCCGATTCACTAAGATCTTCCACATTTTCTAATTCGGCAAATTCACTAACATCTTCCACTTTCCTTATTTGTCTATTATTTGTGGTCAATATAACATATAACCCCACATTCTCTCTCCTACTTTTATTTTCCTCCACATATTACCATTCCACTAAATATTGCACAAAAACAAATGTGGAAGATGTTAGTGAATAGGAGGGAGTATATACATATATATTTCCGTAAGATAAAAAAATGGTTAGACAAAATCCACCATGGGCAGACCTTCCACAAGAGCTTCTATCCACCATAGCCAACTACGTTTACCTTACGTCAGATCCCATCTCCGTCCTCAGCTTTCGCTCCGTCTGCCGTTGATGGCGATCCTCATGCCCTAATAACTCCCCCATTCTTTCTCCTCTTTTACCGCTATCTTGTATTTCAGCACTCGTCAGTTTTGATAGTTGTAGCCCTTGTTTCCTATCTACCAAAATTATCTACGCACTCCGTCATCCCCTCGGATTCTCATCATTGTCGTTGTCGCCTGACTCTTGGATTTTGTTGGTCGATGAGTTTATCCCTGGAAAGCTCAGTATTCGCAAACCTTTCATTAGTGGCTCGTATCATATACCCATGAATTTTCCCAACAATATGAATTTGCTTGATTATAATGTTCGTGAACTGGGTCGGTTTCATAATCTTAGTTATTCTTCTTATTGCGATACCCTATATGGGTGTTGTAAGCGTAGTCAACCGCGTTTCTATGATCTTTCGGAGGTTAATAAGGTGGTTATATTTCCTAATGCGTCCGGTGTTATCACTCTTGGAAAGGACGGGACATTGCGCATGTATAGGTTGGATAATGACGGCGTGATTAAAGGATACGAGACTAAGCATGATGGTAAAACTTTTATGTTTGATGACATTGTTGAATACAAGGGTAGGGTATTAGGTATTGATCGTACGGGGAGTATTTATGAGATCAACTATCATACGTCGTCTCAGATGACTCCTTTTGTTGCTCCACCTCCAATTGATGACGTGGATGGAGATGGAGATGGAGATGGAGATGGAGATGGAGGTGGAAGGCGAAAGCGTCTAGTGGAATCGTTGGGACATTTGTATTTGGTCGTTAGATGGAAAAGACGTGAATTCTTGCTCTACCGCGAGTTGAAGAAGACGAAATTTAAGGTGTATGAGTTGAATGAAAATGAACAAAAATGGATTGAAATTACGAGTCTTAATGATCGCTTTTTTTCGTTTGGTCGAACCTATTCCTTTTCTGCTTCAGCTACGGAATTAGGAAGCTCTGTACAGAATTGTATCTTGTTCACCGGGCTTAGTTTCTCATGCTATCTTACCGATAGTGTTCATGGTTATGAGAAGTTCCCTAACTTAAAAAGTGGTAATCTTGATATCGGCGTATACAAATTGCATGATACCGATGATTTTGGTGCCATTGACTCATACCCTGGCTACTCAGATACCTTTTGGCCACCACCCTGTTGGATTTGGTCCATTGACAGGTAATGGTACGACTGACTCGATTCAAATTGAAATATCTTGTGATTCGATGCATGACTTTTGATAATTTTCTTTCAGGTTGAAGCGTATTCAGATAGTTGAAACTGCAATGGATGAAATACTTGACAAGATTCCTGAAAATTTTAAGGTTCGTGTTGTTTAATTTCCGTTTAGTTTTTAGTACCTTTGTTTTAAATTTGACCTTGCCATACTTGAGAGCTTTGAAGGCCGTGGGATAATGTTGTTGATGATGGGATCGGAATTGACAATTCTTCAATACAGGTTGAGTCTTGTGATGATGAGTATGGGAAACTGGCCGTCTTGAAATATGTCAAGGTTATTCTCAAATTGAAGAAAATGGCTATTAAATTTCAAGAAGAAGAAGTCGAGCTCAATAACCAACTTGAGGATTCCATGGACATTGTGAATCAAGTACTCGCGCATAAACGTAATGCGTATCTACTCAATATGGAGGAAGAAGCCACTCAATTGGAATTGTCGATGAAATCACAAATCGCGACTTTATTGAGGGACACTAATGCCAAATTAATCGTCTCCACTGGATATTTGGCATCATATTTCCGTCTCTTACACGACTATAGGCTAACTTTTACGAAGTGATTGGATGTTGTATTTATCGTGATTACTTGTGATTTGGCATCTCAACTCGATTACTCGATCGTCTAAGGCTTTAGCTGAGAACAAGTACTTAATGTATATTTAAACGTCTGCAGGTTTAAACCTACATTACCTGTGAATTGGCATCTCCACTGGATATTCTGGACAATATCTCTAACTTGTTTTCCATTTCAGTCATATATGTCAAATAATAGACAAAGATGCTACATTTTTGTCATCCTGATTATGACACACAAGCCAATTAGCTTGCTGAAGCAACAGTGATAAATACACATTAAAAAGGGAATGAAACACATGAGGATAATAAGTCTCATTGAAGACGGCTTATATCCGTCTTCAATGAAGACGGGTCGAACTCCCTCTCACAATGAGCCAAGTGGGAGGACAAGTGGGGGACCAAATTGATACCCACTTGCTCTCCCACTTGTCTCCTTGTAAGAGTGAGTTCAATCCGTCTTCATTGAAGACGGATATAAGCCGTCTTCATTGAAGACGGATATAAGCCGTCTTCGATGAGAATTTGTGCATGAGAATAAGAGAAATAGTAGAAGTAGATGCTCTGATCTTAGGCATATGGCAATCACAATAATCTATCATGGAAGATTAACAACTGTAGTTTGACAAGCCCAGTCAAGATGGAGAGGAGAACATAGCAAATGAGCCAAGTCTCCTTTTTGGTTGTTTAATGGAGCACAAATTTAAGGATTTCAATCCAATGATGATGTAAATTGATTAATTGACAAATCCCATGACCATAAACATTCAGATCACATCAATGACGATATAGACCTGACAAACGGGTCAATCGACGAGTTAATTCAAGTTCAGTTTCTTCAGGTTTGCAAGAATTTGGAACAGGTTGGGTAACTTCGGCTTCAAATCATTTTTACACTCAGTTTGTTCAGATACGCATAAATGGGATTCGTATCTACTCCATATGGAGGAAGAAGCCACTCAATTGGAATTGTCCATGAAATTACAAATCGCGACTTTATTAAATGACAGTGACACAGATGTCTCCTCTCTATATTTGGCATCAGTTTTTCTCGCTATACATGACCTTAAAATCTAATTTATACGACATGATTGGATGTTATATTTATCTTGGTTACCTGTGAACCGTCGCCTTAACCGTTAACACGATCATTTTAGGTTGTATACTTGTATGTAGTTAAAATGCAATGTATGTCTAGTAGGTTTTGTCCAT
The DNA here is from genome assembly GCA_022085475.1 of Heliosperma pusillum. Lineage (NCBI taxonomy): Eukaryota > Viridiplantae > Streptophyta > Magnoliopsida > Caryophyllales > Caryophyllaceae > Heliosperma > Heliosperma pusillum. The sequence goes on from JAIUZE010074049.1 coordinate 51,413, forward strand.
AAACATGGCCGGGTAATCCAATCCTTATGAGAAAAAAAAGAAACAAAAGTCTTTGTTCTGATTTTTATAATGAATATAAGAAGTAGAAGAATTGTTTAAATTCATAACAATCTCCTTACTACTAAGAGAATAAGAATTCTCTTAGTTTTCCCTCCAAAAAGCATCTAGCTTAATAAGGGAAACCATTAAATTATATTTCAAGAAAGTATTATTTTTTCTTAAAATATAATCTTATATAATTAAACTCTAATCTTTTTATTAAATTCAAAATTATGTTTTTTTCATTATAATAAAATATGTTTGGTTTTAGTTTTTCAGTATAATAAAATAATATTTTAGTATTAATTTTTCATCAATACAATATTTATTACTTTAGATTATAGCTTGACACATACTATTAGCTTCGTGACGGAAAAAAATCATCATAATAATTGGAGAAAAATTATACAATGAACTCCGTAGTATTATGGTAAAAAAAAATACATATTTCATAACTTACTCAATTCTCTTTGATTCGTTTTCCATTTCAATTTTTTTGTTTCGTATAAAAATACAAAGGAGTGAAATATTAAATATTAATAAAGTCCCAATTTAAAATGTATAAATATCAAATAATACCTTATAAGATAAAAAAAAATCTATATGTACCGCGCATGCAATGCGCGGGATCCATACTAGTTTAGATAACAAGATTAACAACTCGGAGGTAGGGTTCTTTGTTTTTTATAAATAAAAATGAATTATTGAATTACATCTATTCCTTTCACATTTGCAATAATCTTTGTATGAAATCACTGAGGAACGGCTGATTTAATAAATTTTACAAAAATTTATAAACCTAGATTACAAAATTTTATAGACCTTATTTACAAATTCAAACCCAAATTATTTTGTTATGAAAACTAAAAGAAGATACATGATAAAATATTTTTATAATCTAATCAAACAAGTTCGAGCTGCTCGCAAGCTTTTCGAGCCGAGCCAATGTTTACTAGGTTTGACTCGTTAAGCTCTTGAGCCGAGCCCGAGACCAAGCCGATCTTCAGTTAGTCGTGAGTTGTCTCGTCTCATTATCGCTCCTAATTGCAATTATATTAGTAGTTAGTTATCTCGAGGCAATGTTGGATGACAAGTTTTTCCACTAAAATTTGAAGGAAAATGGAACAATAAAAATAGGGATAGTAAATATAGTTAACAAGTCTCATTGAAGACGGATGAAGACGGACCAGGTTGCTTCTCACAGAAAGTTAAGTGGGAAATCAAGTGGGTTTTCACTCGCCCCTTCCTTTTGCCTCTTTGTGAGAGACCATCCAACCCATTTTTGGATTCCTCTTTGATATGCCCGTCTTCAATGAGACTTCCTCCGTATATAAAGTAAAAGAATGGAATAATAATTGGTCCAATACGATTTTTTTCAATAAATAATATTTTATTTTGAATATTTCTCAAAATACTTTATATGCATGAATAATATTTTTTGTACAAGTATAATATATTTTAGCACTTATGTTAACAACAAATAGAAGTGGTTCAAGGGTTTTGAGTTTAGTTTACCACATGAAACTCAATAGTTCGAACCATATAACAACTTTAACAAGCAATTTTTTTCATAACTAAAACAAAAAAAACATATAAGTTACATGGGCTAAGGCCCAAAAACCAATCATAAAAATAATACACACTGTGTACAAGGATTAAACCTGAGAATTTAATTTTTTTTTAAAATATCATTACACTAAATACAGGGGTTCTTACAATTTTTCAATTTTTTTTTTCAAGGGTTTGTTTGATGGGTTCTTACTTCTTACCATGAATATATTTAATTTTAGGAAAAATATAACTACTGTGTATTTGCGTATGTTTATAAATAACTGCTACGTATTTATCTTCTTACAAATAACATCATGTATACTCTCAAGTCTCAATCACAACCGTATTTTTATCCGAGACTTGTTTTTCTTATTTTCGACTGGTTAAGTGACCATTTACACAAAATATTTCCAGATTACCCTCGTTGAGTTACATTAACTGAGTTTACCCAATCCTAACATATGGACTATTATTGATTTATTCATTTCTCGATTTACCAAATTCCTCAAATCTTGAGTTGTCTTTTGTCTAGCGAATTTTCTTTTTGGGAAAATGAGACAAAGAAAGAGAGATTTCGGAGATTAATTGATTTAGGTATTTGGGGATTTCAGGATTTGGGGATTAATTTAGGTATAAGCTGCCAAAACTCAAATACGAGATCGTTTTGATATATTTATTTTTGTTTTCACATAATTTAAGGCACAAGCGGTAAAGTTGACTTCGCTTGTTCGAGAAATTACATTCCCACAACAATAACGCTGCTAAAATTGGCCAAGGTTAGGGCGGAGCTAATAAAGGGAGGCTTCAACGAGATGGCAAGGTGAAAGCTGATGATACAGTAATGTATAATCCCAGGATTGGAGATAGAGAAGAGAGAAAACCTTTTTCTTTTCGTATTCTTGCAAGCCTTGGGCTTAATTCCGCGATGTCATTGCTTCAAGTATAATACCTTTTTTTTTTTTTCTAAAGTACACAATAATAGACTAAACCTAACGGTCGACTATTTGTTGGGAACAAGAACACCATTTTCACCTTAAAAAATCTCTACCGGAAGGGAAAACCAGAAGCCAAATTCGAATGGTATACAAGATACCAGGAGATAAAATTAAGAGTGGAGATAAGAGGGAAGATTACAAATGCCTTCAAAGCAAAAGATTTGTCTGATGTATGAGATAATTTACAGGATATTAACAAAAACTTACAAGCTTATGGCTCTGCTTGAGAGCTCAAAGTCGCTTTCCGGTGATTCTAAATTTCGTGTCTCGCGTCCTCCCTGTGGATGATACAATTATTCCAACATCAAAGTTAAATGTTATAATTGAGAACAAAAAATAATCTGTTTACAAAAAGAAAAAGAAAAACAGTATAGAGTAATCCCGAGTTTAGCAAGTTTTCTTTTACTACTCCCAACTTCCCAAATTAATTTCAAGTTTGATTCAGTTGATCTGTTTTTGCACTCCAACGACAGGCGAGGTGGTAACAAAAAATCAGAAAAAGAGATGCCGACTTGGGATTAATAAGGGAAGGAGCACAGCCCACAGCTTCAAATAATTAAAATTGAGATTGAGAGTAAATATTCCTAAACAAAACAGTGTTTACGGGAAAGGCATGACAAACAAGAAAGTTACGGAACAGTAAAAGGCATATTACCGTCTGATAGAGCCTCGACTCGTTTATAAAATGGTTAAATGCGTGGTCACCACGCAGAATATTGGCTGTCAGTCCAGTTCCTGCAACTGACCCTTCTGCTTCATCAATCACTACTGCATCTACCCTATCCTTTCCAGTCTTGATATCTGGTACCTAGTAAAATAGTAATCACGATGTGAATACGAAACTAAGCCCAGACTGCTTGTACAACCAAATGCATCTATGGAACTGACCTATGTTTACCCAAAAGTTGAAGTATCCAGTACTGGTATGCGTGTAAGAGTCAGACATGGCTTTGTATGAAGTTTCAAGTTCATATAGATCTATATAATGACATATAGCCAGGTGCAAGTGACGAGTCTCGATTGTAGGGCACGAGTAGGCAGAATATATGAACTATGAAGAGTAGTAATATCCTAAGAGTAGTAATGACATATATTCTAGTGTTAGTGCGTTACGCAAACGGTAAGTGTCACGTCACAGACTCACAGTCAGGGTTTTAAGACTAAAAGTGGAGAAAACGTAATATCCTAAGGGGTCAAAATGTGTAGATCGTCAAAAGTGGAGAAAATGCAATAACCAATGACCTATGGGGTAAAAATGTGTGGATCGTCAAACAAGGTAACAGCGCATCTACAAATACGTTCTATCAGATATCTATCGACAAAGGATACCCACAGTGGACAGACGAGATCCTTAAAGAGTAATTTAAATATCTATATTCAAATATTTACATTCAAATATCTACAAGGCTGCATACAAATCCTTAAAAAGTGCTTAAACGAGAGATCCTTCAGACAATTAGAAGTAATTTTATGTTGATATCACATTAAAGAGTAAACAAATAGAAAAATATGCGATTTTAAGATTTGTTTGAATTGGAATCAACATACCTCAAACATAGCCTCGGTTAAAATAGACTCCAAGATTGATCTAAGGCCACGAGCACCCGTACTTTTCACCATTGCTTTTCGTGCAATTGATCTCAAAGCTTTATCGGTAATATGAAATTTGACCTATAGCATATGAAAATTACAGACTGCAAACTAAAAACCTGATTGATGAGGAAACCTCAATGGAATAAAGAAGATTGTCAACTTACATCGTTCATGCTAAACAGCTTCTTATACTGTTTAGAAAGAGCATTCTTTGGCTCTGTAAGTACCTAAAGAAAGAGAACGAAAAAAAACTGATCTGTTATCCTTTGAACTTGTAAAGCATGAAACTAGATCCTTGCACAAAACCGGAAATGTAAGAGCCCTTAATTTAGAAAGGTAGCTAAAGGTCATTACTAGGTTAGTAGGTAAAATCCCCAATTTCAAAGTTCTATGTTACAAAAATCAACAAAATATTTGTTCCGCATCCTTAAAAACAAGGTATTTTTTAACTCTTTGATGTCTAAAGCAGCTTCAGACAATTGGCAGAAGCCTTTTCTGATGAGGATCAGAGATAAGAGGGATTTCCCAATTGTTTGTGAATAAACCCAAAAAAAAATGACTTGGCTTGATTTGAGCTTGGATATAAAAGTTTTAAAAAAAAATTAAGAGTTAGATACCTGAACAAGTTGATTTTCACTCAATGCTGACAAACTCACTAAAACTGGAAACCTTCCAACAAACTCAGGTATGAGGCCATACGCAATAAGATCACTGCTTTCTACCTGCATCTCAGAAGCAATATGCAAATAAGCTAAACAGCCGCCATCAGCAAAATCAGATATGAGAAAACCTCAAATTATGACACAAAAGTGATGGAACAACTTTGGATAATTTCTTTGGTTGAAGATTTAGTTCAGACCGATTCCAATAACGAGGATGCCACTACAGCACTGGTAACGCTACCAGATCTCATGTTAGCCCGAACTGGAGCTCCAAAACCTATTGATGAATCATGGCGTCTGAAAGAAGAACAATGATCGCGTCCATAATCCATTCTTAAGAAGCACAGAAGGGGAGAATACAGGAAATTTAATATACCTTTCCGATATTGTTTTCTCCAGGTCAACAAATGCTCCACCACATATGAATAGGATATCCTTAGTGTTGATCTGTGAACCAACAACAAAAATGAAAGCCAAAAAGAGTAGCCAATGATACACACTATGAGGGTACAATGTACCAAACATTCCAGGTAATAGAAGATTCTACATACAGATATTCTATAATACTAAGATGACATCTGAATACATAAGTTTGATATAGACATCCTAGATAATAGACCATAACTTGTTAAGATGACAGGACAGGTTCTAAGAAAAATTGCTAACCATATGAAGTACATGCAAAGTTGGACAAATACGATTCACACATAAAGCTCAGAATCCAAAGTAGAGCTATTTATCTTGTTATCTAAAGAGAGGTACCCAATACGGCAATTTACAAAAGTCTACTGACAAATTACTTGGTTATAAATCTATAACACACACCACGGTAATTGTTAGAAAGCATCACTAGCTTTCAGAATACCTGGATGCTATCGCCACGAGGATTCTTCCGAGCTCCCTTGTCAGGAACATTTACAACCTGTAATTGAAAAGAATAAGAACAGAGGAGATCAATAAAGATGCAGATCATTTTATCAAGTAGATCTCATCAGTATGTGAAGCATAAAGTCCTGCTGGGTATTAAATAGCTTAAACCTTAAAACTTTAAACCTCGCAGCAGAACTACATACAAAGGCACAGGTATAACAGCCAGAAAAAAAATAATAATAAAAATAACAGATGATGCTCAAACTTAGAAATAGATAATGTACTTTATGCCTTTTCAGGATTAAATTTCTTTACACAAACACTCATTCCAGGGCCAGCAGCGGGGTAGTGATTAAAAAAACAACATTACATCCAGAATTGTGTACTTCGGCAATAAATCAACAACTGGCAAGGAGTTTATATAGACTCCGCACTGTATTTCGATCCGTAATCTAGGAGCTAATGCGATCAAGTCCATAATATGTAAATCATGATGATATTGAGTAATTACTGAGATCAATTTGCAAAATAGCAGTTCTCATAATGTAGCACTTAAAAGCGGTAACAACTTCACAGGGAAGTAATTGAGACGGTTTGGAAAACTGTGTGCGAGTAGTGGGAGTAAAAAGCAAATCACTTCTATTCTTTAAACAGTAGAGACTTTCCTATACTTCACCAAGCCAAACAACTTATTACCTCACCGAGACACTGACTAGAGTCAATCAACGCAGAGGTTATCATAACAAAATATGTTGCCCTTTCACAAACAAAGAGCTTAGAGACAAATTTGACGAAAAAAAATTTCTTGAGACTGAGCTAAATGACGTGTCAGAGGCTCAGACCAGCACAACCAACAACAAATATTTCTCCAAATTAAACGTCTAAAGTCAATATGCAGTGCACAGCACACGCATCCTTGCTATCTACTACTCCCTCCATCCCATTATAATCTTCCTAGTTTGACTTGTAAGGTCAAAGTTTAATAACTTTGGCCATAATTAAGTGTTCAAATAATAAAAAGTAAAACATGATAATAAAATATTTACATTCACCATAACAAAGTCTTTCGTAAATATTTTTTTGAATGAAAAGATGTGAATACGAATGGGACAAAAAATGAGTTAAAGTGGTGTGTTGGAGACTGCAAATCAAACTACGAAGATTATTATGGGACAGAAGGAGTTATTTGTACTCTATTACTTCCAGATTAGAAGCCAGAAACAAAAATCACTGGCGTGTTTTTTAAATAAGCAGAAGGTAAGCGTATCTCTAATGCCCAGCAATCTGTATGAAAAAATTTCTAAGCGGAAAGTACTCACCCGCGGTACACAGAAACTCTATTACGCACTATGCATACGAGAAGAGGGCAAAAAAGGAAACAAAAAAAAATTGAGTGCAACATGGTCTTTCAAGAAATAGTGAACTTACAGTCCCTTCTAGCATCTTCAGCAGCGCCTGTTGAACACCCTCACCAGATACATCTCTTCCAATGTTTGAGCTCTCAGACTGGGAAATTATTGAATCAGAGAGATATATGACATCAACATACTACCAATTACAACCCAGTTAACTTACTGACTAAACCATATACAGAGCACAACAAATTATATGAAGAATTATTCATGGGCAGTTCCACTCATGAGACCTGTCCCATCGGTCTGTTTTATAGCATGCTTGAACACCTTGAAAAGCCCACAGGATTACACATTTAAAGTAAATTTTTATGTCTGTAATCATACAAAAAACATGTTTCATAGGTCTACGTCAAATTCTAAAACCGATAGATAAAAACAATATACTCGTATTAATTATCAAGGTAATAATAAAACGAAAATATAGATATAAAAGTTCCAGAGAGTACACATCTTTAACATTCGTTTTTAAGTGAGAATAAATTGTTTTATAAAAGTTGATTAAGATAAATTGATAATGGGTGTTGGTCATTGCAGATTTGCAGTACAGAATTTACTCAGTACGATACGCTTTGTACAACCACCATGCCCCTCTCATTTTCCCTCTTCCCAAAACTTCTTTACTTCTCTACTTGGCTTAATACAGTACACTCACCTAGTCACATCCTCATCCACCCCCGCCCAGCCTCCGCTCCCGCTCAGCCGCAAAGAACACCTCCTCAGCCACAATGACTCACAGCAATGGTTTGTCCCACTCACTTAGCCAAGTGTTCATGAGATACCACATTATTATAAGATATTGGTGATAGTCAAAATTCTACACCCGCAACAATGATTTCTACCACAGATCGGTTTGTGTCGGATTCGTGTCGCATGTTAAACGGGTCATGAACCCTCAACCCAAACCCGACCGAGTTAAATTTCGTGTTGTATTCATGTCGACCCACTTATATAAATGGGTCACCAAGCCTCAACTGTCGTGTTTCGTGTCATGTCAATAATTAGAAAGTGTAACTATATTTATTTGATGATGGATCAGTAAAAGTTAGGGTTATTTTAGTAAATGGGTCATTCGAGTCGAGTTTGTGTTTTGAGAGCTCAGCCCAACCCGACCCTATTAAATCTCGTGTCATGATCGTGTCAACCCACTTACATAAATGGATTATTAAACCTCAAACCAAACACTTTAATTTCGTGTCGGGTTTTCGGGTCGTGTCATTATTCATCGGCTCTAAGTGAAGGTAAGCCGCTAAACGCCAATAATCACCACCAAATGACAAATCCCCCTATCGTTATAATATCTTCGAAGAATCTCTGTCAATTGACAAATCCCCCAATATTTATAGTATTTTCAAACCCTAATTTTTGTTGACAAAAAATCAAATCCTAATAAAAAAAAGTTTTAAAACAATAATTTAGTAATTCAATACTAGTAATGAATCAAAATATTTGTTTTACAAAATAATTAAGATCCATGATTGAAGAGAGATGATAAATTAGAGGAGAGATTTGTTTAGGGTTTTTTTTTAAAGCCAGGGTTAGCAGATGGAAAACTATGTCAAAAAAGTACTCCATTGAATAAATAGCATGCTGCGATAAGTAACTACGTTAATAGATTTATCTTTATATTAAAGATAAATAGGTATTAAGTACTTTAAATCTACATTTTGATTCAATGTAATCAAAATACATTAAAAGCGTGTTAGCCTATAGACTGCCTGGACCGTCAGAAAGCGACAGGTAAGCACACAAATTTAGGCCCCTACAAAGCATAGTTACTATCCCGCTAATGGTCACCTCTACCTTTGACTAGCCTTCTCTCCCAAAAAAAAAAAAACATTCCTACAGCAACCAATATGGGCCAATTACATTCAAATCAGTTATACAAACCCTCAACCCTGGTATTGCTGCTGTTTGCTCACTTAGTCAATAGTAAAGCAAAGAAAGGAGAACTAAATAAAAACATAGAGGAACCTTGGGCAAGGGAGCAACTTTCTCTTTTATATCTGATTCACCTTGCCTTCAGTAATACTCTACCTCTCTACTTACAGACAAAGCTAAGAACATTTTCCAGTTTAATTGGAATTTGGAAGTCAAAAGTTTTCTATGAGGATGCTGCTTGACAGAAACCAGAATATTCCAGACTGTCAGCTATACTGATCAGCTGTGAGTATTGAAGCAAGACCTGTTGTCTGGCAACAGTTTTCCTAGCCAAGATCCTAACAGAGGTAGAGTGCGCAATTCTATTTTTGCCTTTCTCAAACTTTTGTCCATTCTCATGGACAGTCAGTCCAACTCCGACGTTGGCAATGAGGACAGTTGCCAATGTTTTTAGTTAAGATACTTCGAGGATAATTGAGTCCAACGTTGACAATATCGAAGTCAATTGATGGATACATCAAATTTGTATGCTTGCTCAATATGGGGCAACAAATCTACCACTTTAGTCTACAACACAAGTTTCTTGAATATATCAATTTCACAAACATCAGATATAAAACATTTTACCACGCTTCTTAAGGATCGTAGCAAGCTAACTAGCTAAATAACAATATCAGTATTATCTATCAGACATTACCAGAAAGAGCATCAGTTACCTTCTTTGTGATCTTATCCACTTCATCAATATACACAATCCCTTGTTGAGCTGCTTCCACATTAAACTCAGCAGCCTACATCCAAATCAAGTTGGACCTCAATAACATAAACCAATAGACAGAACATGAAACACACAGGGACTCAGAGGAAAATGCTAGGACTTTAAGATAACATTTTTCGGAAATGCTTGTATCACATGAATGGATCATGAGTATGAACACATTTCTATGCAACTTACCATTAACAGCTTATATAATATTGACTCCACATCTTCTCCAACGTAGCCAGCCTAAAATAAAAACAAATTTTATTTCAGAGATATTCACGCATATAAGTACAAGAATCTTAACGCCTCGCTATTTGCAGATACATAGAACAAGAAACAATGAAAAGATTGTAAACTACATATTGACAAAAACAATTCCAATATGTTACAAAGCATAAGTTTGCATAGAGCACATAAAGAACATCCTAACTTCAGAAAAGTAACGAATAAACTCAGGACCGAGATCTCGAAATTCCAAATTGTCTGATTGGACTAATTCTAAACATTGCAGACGAAAAAGAAAAAAAGGTGGTTCTAGAAGAAACTTTGCTCTCCATAGTTAAGGCCTGATCATTTGAGAATAGTCAAATAAAATATGCAGGTAAACAAAGAGGGATAATAAGCACATTGAGGGAGATGAAGATAAACAATAAAATTAACTAGAAATGACGATTTCATAAAAATGATTTAACAATTGAAACAACAACATTACCCCATTGCCTCAATGGCTCCCGCAAATTGCCGGGTATAGGGGGTTGGGGTGGTGGGGGAGAGGAGGTAGAAAGCAGAGGAAGCAAAAGAAGCTTTTTAAGATGGCTATTTGGAAGCTTTAAGAGAATCGGCTAAAGGAAAAGAAACACGAAAAAAGGCTTTCATCGAATCAGAGTTACTGTATCTTCAATTTTCATCATAGTTATGAGAGTCCAAGGGAAAATACTTAATCACCACTTGCCTGAGTTAATGTTGTTGCATCTGCAATGACGAAAGGCACATTCACCAAGCGGGCCATTGTTTTAGCAAGTAATGTCTTCCCTGTCCTTACAGACACACATATACAAATATATCAGAGAGAAAATGCTTTTATCCTCAGAAAACTTAAAGAGAAATAAACGAACAAAGCTTCAATTTAACCATAAAATCAAGAGATTCTAGACCATACCACAACCAGTTGGACCCATCAATAAGACATTGCTTTTATCCAGTTCAACAAAATCCAAATCATCTTGATCAACCTCAATACGACCTAAATTTGTACCTGACCTGATGTACACCCATCAGTAAGTTTGAAAACCCTGCATAATAAGTCTCGATAATCTAGTTGAAAATAAAAGTTGTAGTGAACTAACTTCCTATCCTGGGAAGAACAATATACCCTCTTGTAGTGATTGTAGACTGCCACAGAAAGAACCTGTACCAAAATGGGCCGCATAAACAGAATAGATAGCCAGCTATCAAAATGGAAATGTATATACTTAACAGAAGCAAGAATATAAGTCAGTTAAATATAATCTTCTACATACAAAAGTGATGTTATTCCATACAGTTAATGCATCATCATTCTAAAAATTGCATATTAATATTGCCTGAGCAGTTCCATTGAGTTCTATTCCTCAGCATAGTATACACGCTGTGGAAGTTGTTTAAGCATGCATGGGAGATTAACCCGAGAAATTGTTTAACACATGAAAGTATGAGCGTATTGAAGCTAATCTTCAGCCTTACAAAATATAGGAGAAAGTAAACCTAGTGGACTTAGGCAACAGCCCAGCAAGACCCTACTATTGATTATCAAACAATTTGTTCCGCCATTTCAACTTACATGGAAAAATACCCCTTAAACATATACTCGGTCTGTCTCAATCATTTGTTTCTCTATTCCATTTGGGTGTCTCGCTCATTTGTTTACCTTTCTATATTATTAATGGGTAATTTGAACTTACACATCCATTATTTTCTACTTGTCATCCAATAAAAATAACCACAAATGGTTCCCTCCTCTTTCCTTGGTCTTTGTGCTAAAAGCAATGGTAAAAAAATGACCGGAACAGAGGGAGTAACATGTAACTTAAAAGAAAGACACCAACAAGCTATGTCCTAAGCAGCATTTTCACTCACTCCGTAAGAATTCATTCTTCCCTAGACGGCCAGCTTTTTGCTCTAAATTAACGCCAATCCTTGTCTGCCCATTTATGTTCTTAACCAACAAATTGTGGATAATGCCATCAAATATTCCAGAGCATACTTCAATAGCTAAAACATAGTTACAATATATTACAGACACCAAAGTAAAGTCCTTGTTATTCATGCGACCTATACTATAGCTGCAATGAAAGTCAGGGTATTACAATCAGTCCAGGGTCATATTGCTTTCAGTTACTACCAGTCTACAGCATATTATATGCTAAGTTTCGATTCTAAGCTCTCAAAATTCACTAATCGTCTCAACCGGCTATACTATAGCTTTAACTTGTAAAACTAGACATCCAGTATAAACATCACCATTCAACTTCACCCTCGGAAATGCACCCAAACTATTGCATATTTACATACACGAACACAAACAAAACAACCAAAACACTACAATATCATACAACAAGCACATCAGCACATAAAAATAATTATAACATCCACATTTCACATTACCACACTATCAAATCATAAATTACTCATCATCATAAAACCACTAAATCCTAACCTTCTTAGCTCGTTCCTGCCCAATAACAAAATCATCAAGCCCTCGACAAATCTCCTTAGGAGTCGGAAAATCCTTCCCTAAATTCGCCCCACCCCATCCACTCCTCTCTCCTTCCCCACCACCACCACCAATACTTCCTTTCACCTCATTTCCACACTTCACCGTCGCGGCAGTCCAAAAATTCTCCCCTTCCCTCTCCTTCCCCGCCCCCGCTTCCTCCCCGGTTGTCGGGGGAAGATCCTTCACATACGACCTCAACTTCTGCCACATCGAAACCTTACCCTCACCACCATCACCATCACCATTTTCATCATCATCACAATTACTATTATTACTACTACAACTCTCATCTCTAGCAAACTTCCCCTCCATCATCATCTCCTCACCTCCGCCATCGCCGCCACCGGTTTTTCCCCCAACTTTCCCAATTTCGAAGAAACTCCCTTGTAACGGCGTCAATTTAAACGGTCGGAAATAAAACGCGGTTTTACAATGAGGACAAATATTGAGCGCCTGGTAAACTCCGACGTCGTTTGGTGTAATCGATAACGGACGATTGGAGAATAAGACGTTCATGTGTTTAGAACATCGAGGACAGTTTACCGTTGCTTTGATTTGATCGTAATTGTCGGAACTTCCTTCCCATTTCCGTCGAAACCCTAACCCTAACCCTAATTTGAAAAATGGCGGGAATTGGGGGTGAATTGAGGAGATTGGTTTGGGGATGACGGAGGACGAGAAATTGCGGGAGATTGAAGAGAGGATAAGGAATTGTTTGAGGTGGTGAGTTCGCCGGAGAAGTACGGACATGGCGGATTTTTTGGGGGTTTAGGGTTTTCAGTTCACAGTTTTTAACTCAGATCAGTCTACTAGCTTAACGAAATGAAAACGGTATAATGGATTAATGGCTATCATACTTTCATCTAGAGCTTGTGTACGGTTTAATCGGGTCGGATATATGTCGAGCTAGTTCGAATCAGAGCATATTGGATTTACAAAAATGATTTAGATTAGATTTAGCCAACTCGGATATAGTTATTGTTCAACCGTAAGCTTTTAGATTGGGTTAATTGAGGTTTGGATTCAAGTTCAGGTCTTCATATCGAGTGATTGGTCAGATTTAATGTCTGGTTATCGACTCCGGTTATTCGGTTATCAATTTAGCCATGTCTTGTTTCATGAGTTGTTCCAAACCAACCCAAATAGCATGAGTATATATAATAACCTCATAATCATAACAGACTTGGTAAAGCTACAACTTGTTTATAAGCATGACATGGACATCGAGTTAATGGTTACGTACCTCATCAAAATGGTAAAGATTTAAGTTGGTTTGACTTAATTAAGAGACTCGGTTAACGTAAACTAACTTAAAAATTGATCGTTAACTTGATCAGATGCTCCTAAACACTTTGAGAAATATATTTGGTTGTATATCGAAGTCATTTGGCGACTACCAAAAGATATATGTCAATCGTGTATCACTGATTAATTGTACCTTGCCAACACACAAATCAATTATCAAGGTATTATCTCGGTTTCCAGATTTGGCTACAACGTTAGAATTATGAGTTGGTTGGGAGGCATTTTGAATACTACCATTTTGCAAACCTTGACATTACGAATTTACTGTATAAAACAACGGACCCCACATTTTCCAAGTGAATTCTGGCAAGTTTAACCGTTATAGCGCAAGAGTAGCATAAACTCAGACAATTTTAAAGGTAAATCTACTACATGTATCTACGAATCACTATTTTGAGTATATTATAAAGTAGAAAATTTCCACAAGCATGTGAAATTTTGAATAGGTCCCGACTCCTTGAAACCAAACTAATAGTCGGCAAATGTGTCACCGTGAGCCTTGCCAGCACGTATTCCTGAGAGATGTTAAACAAAAGCAAGATCAACACATATTTCTTCTGGAAACTACATGATACTTTGACAACCGGAAATAATATTATCGCCGACTATGTAAAAGATAAAGGTTGAATATATTTGTTGTCTTGATAAAACGTAGTACAACAGTTGTGTTTGTAAATACACACATACTAGTATACAAATGGATGAGTAAAAATTGTGTCCCCGTGTAAGCAGTCTATCCAATAATATCCTTACTACATCGTCTACTGAATTTCATGTTTGAGGATACATAATTTTTGGATAAGCAAGGTTATGAGCTGTTGTTCGTCTCTCTTGAGAGTTGAGACGGCCATTTTAAGATTAAAGAATCAAATAGAACCCCACTTAGATAGATGCGACAAGCCTTTTTTTGCAAGTACATGCATTATGTTTTTGTCTCATCTATATTTGACTTGATTAAGTTTTAGACGGATATGATCGTCTAAAACAAAAACCTAGGGCTTTTGCCTCTCAATATGAACATCAGAGACTTGTCCTCACGTAAGGTAAACTAAATATTGTTTCTCAAAGGTCAGAAGACAGCCACTCTACCTGCTATTTCTCAGGCTCATCTAACTTTCCCTTAAAATTCCGAACCCTATGTAAGAAATGAGTCATTGCTTTTTGCAAAACAAAACGTACGTACCAAAGGAAAACGAACAAACATTACTCATAATATTCCTGACGATACATAATTACATAAATCACATTAGACATAGTCATTGCCAAAAGGTGATTAACGATTTAGCATTCAAAGTATATAGACATTTATGTTTAAAAGCAATGGATGATCCAACCTCAAAGGGTTCATCGACATTCTCCAAATTTTCATTCGAAACCACATCGACCTGTTTTCCGTCAAACACCGTCATTTCATCCTCCTAATAGAATCGAGCCAAACAAATGATTTAGACAGCCAATAAATGTGGATTAAACGGCTAGAGGTAAAGGAATAGCACAGAACAAAAAATATCGAAACGTTGATGCATGTCATGTATTATAAACAACATTTATAGTCCTAACTCCTAAGTCCTAACTCACGACACAAGCGAGCATGCACGAGCAATAATTAATTGTCGATTTATATAGTAACTGGCACAAAACTAGTTGTACATAATATGCTAATAGTGGTTATTATGTTGGATGATTAATATGAGGATGCAGTGGTCCATGAGGACATTTATGGCCTTCCCCATCCCCTCTTTGGCATGACCCTCTAATTAAATTCAACCATCCAAGCTCAATTTCCTCAAGAACATATCAATTAGGGATTGGCGAGAAGAAGAAGAGTAAGAGAAGAAAGAGAGCAAGAGCGGCGTCGAAACCAAGGCATTCATGGGGCCTTAGCGGTTCTAATGCCCAAGATTGATTGATGATGGTCGTCCTTCTACTCCATAATGAGGACATTGTGGAAATTAAGTGCGGGAGAGTAGTGAAAGTTGTAACTTATGCATATTGTTTTAGTCCCTTTGTTTAATGTTTGTTGTTTTGGAAAAAAACAAAAAAAAAACTAGTTAGGTGAAAACTCACAAGGGTGGGAGCCTATGCAAGATTGAGGATGGTGACTGAGGACGTGACGAAAGCACGAAAGGGCATTTCGGGCAAAATGCAAAATTAAGTTGCGTGCCACTATTGAGAGACAAGGTATTGAGATAAAAGGAAAAAGTTAAGGTGAAAACCGAAAAGACACCTTAGGCAAAATGGGGGATTTTCACCCAAAAATTAAGAAAAAGAGAAAAAAATAGAAAAAAAGGACCAAAAATATTTGTGCAGATATGAGAGATTGAGAGGCATGAGAAGGGAACGATAAGCTAAGGAGAGTTTAAAGAAGGCGGTTAGGATAAGTTTATTTTTCCTTTTGTGTTACATTTTTTATTTCAAATTGGTGGATCTTTGTTGTAGGTTGCTTGGTTATGCAATTTGCGAACAATAACTACCTCAACCAAAATCGAACTCAAGTAAAACCTCACGAATACGTCATTGCTGTAAAAAAAATGACTGCATTTCACTAACATACTGCTTATAAAAATAGCTCAAAAAAGAAAATAGAACCGAACTCAAGTAAAACCTCACAAATACGTCATTGCTGTAAAAAAAAATGACTGCATTTCACTAACATACTGCTTATAAAAATAGCTCAAAAAAGAAAATAGAAGTACTTTTTCAATTGGGCTAATTAAAATTACAGTAGGTCTCATTTTAGACGGTCATTTTAAATGTGATCATTTATATATGTCCATAAAATGATCACACATAACTCGTTTGAAGATTTCAGAAAAAAATAACCGTCTAAAATGAGAATTTACGTTGTTAAAACTAAATGTAAGGTGAGCTTAAAATTTGTCAACTTGGGCAGGTAAGGTGACAATATAGTGATACTCACTTTTCCATCATTAAGAATTCATAGTAGGAACATAATAATACAAGCCTACGTTGTCTTGTTTTTATGTGTTAAATCCACTCCTCAATTACTTTCTACACAAATTCTCATTTAAGACGGGGGTATCCGTCTTAAGCTTAAGACGGATACCATATTCTCTCACAAAATACCTATCAAGGGTGAGTGGAGAAGCACATGGGGGGTGCCCACCTTGTCCCCTCTACCCATTTCCTCTCACAAAATACCCGTCGCAAGATCCGACCCGTCACAAGCAAGACCTACTGTACTTTCTAAAGTGTCCTTCAAAAGTGCATCATATTTTTCATATTGTATATCCTTTTGAAGACCTTTCAGAAGTGCGAACCATAATTTTCCTATGACCAACAATTTCATGACATTATTGAACTTTTGTTTTCATTTCTCCACCTTATTAGGGAAGTGACTTATCTTAAAAGCAAAATTGCACTTAGGATACAAACTTTGAAGAGGGGATCGAACCACATTCATGGAAAATCTTTATTCTTGTCCGAAAAATCTCTATGAAGAGGGGATCGAACCACATTCACTAAAGGGTTTCGCTATTTCATTTTCCGAAACTTTTATGTTTTCTGACATAGAAAATAGAAAATCGAGTAAATATTGATACAAAATCGGACATCAATTATTTGATCAATAAGTTTTGCTTGTGACGGGGCGACCCGTCGCAAGGGTCGCAAGCTTGCGACGGTCAAATCCTCCTCGCAAAGAGCAAGTGGTAAGGCAAGTGGGGGCTCCATTTGCACCCCACTTAGCTTGCCCCCCACTTGCTTTTTGTGAGGGGGATTTGACACGTCGCAAGCTTGCGACGGGTCGGTCCGTCATAAATGAGAATTTGTGGTATTTGACATGTCATGAAAGTGTAACGAGATGAAACCCTATTCGATAAACTTTGCCTACACCAAACTTAACTATCTTATAGTATTGTTTTTTTGCTTTACAATAGACTAGTTTTGTTGGATTTAATTTGTGCCTCGAATAGTCGAATTTGTTAGTTGCCACTTCGAACGATTATGACGGGGTCACCTAAACAAGATTCGTTAATCTGTTTGGGCTAGGGTTTTGATTTGAGCCTATAGTTAAGTTTTAATAAGCCTATTCTAGGTTATATGTATTAGGTATTAGAGAATACTATATAGATCTCTAAGCTTCACCCTAACACTTATGCATATCATAATTTTTGGAATTTGAATATGAAACTCTATATAATCTCCTTAACATTAATAAAGTAGCTAACGACACACAAACTACGCAAATCTATGTGTTGTTTTCTTAACGTTCTTTATTTATCTTTTTCGCATTTGTTATAACAAGTTATATACTTTGTTTTATATTAATATGACACTCTCCTCACGTGCAAATTGATTAAATATAATACCCTCAAGCCTAAATTCAAATATTTTACCTAATTAGTTACAGGAAAATAAGATAACGTTATCTATCCGAATTTTTCACTATAATTTGTAACTCTTGGATTGTTCTTGTTCTTGTTCTTTGACTTTGAAATAGGCCCCTACCGACTTATGAAAAATGGTTAGGAGCTAATAGCCACAAATAGTGTGGGACAAGTAAAAAAAGGCAAGCATTAAGAAGGTGGGAAATGACCTTATATGTTCATATTTTGAGGGCATGTTTGAGACATGTTTCTTGATATATATATAGCAATTACTATTTTTGAGTAGACATTTTAACCAGCCTATGTTGAGAAAAATCCATTTTTGATTGTATATTTCACTAACTTGCTCCACCATGCATCACGGTTGGAAATTGGGATATACTATTGGCTCCACTAATTTAAAAAAAAAAAAAAAAAATACACTATTTATCATCATCAGTTTATCACATGAACAGCAATAACTATTTGTTATGTTATTAACATATTCCTTTTTTTTTTTTAAATTAGATTATAAAAATAGTCCATTAACCAAAACTCTAAGTAAATTACGTAATAAATTTGTAAAAAAATATTTTCATAACCTAAAGTTTTATATTGATAACTTGTACATTTAAATATGTTTGTTTTCATCATAAAATGGCGAGTTGTTAATACTCCCTCCGATCCAGACAAATGGTAACATGGGGAAAATTGGAGTATTTAAGAAAAGGTGGAAAAAGGAGGGGTAAAAAAGGAAAAGGTAGGTGGGCCATGTAATTGTAGGTTTAATTGTGGGTTTAATTGTGGGGTCATGCAATGGCATTTTGTGTAAATATCAAATGGGTAGAAGGATAGCTTGGTAATGTAGTGGGCCAAATAAGGTATGTTACCATTGGTGTGGATCGTCCATTTTAGGTAAGTGTTACCATTGGTCTGGATCGGAGGGAGTATAAGATTAAAATATAAATAAAATAAAATATTATCATTGAGCTTTTGATCTCTTCTATTGGGTCAGTCCTATACTATATATAGGACGATGCTATATGAGAGTTGCTGTTATTAAAATGCTTTTAATATATCAAAAATATGAAAAAGTTATAGTATGGGACGAAGGTAAATACATTTGAAAGAATCATATACTCCATAAGAAGATATAACAAAAATTAAGCCCATCATTTATACAAGTCATTTTCTTCAAACATGTTCTTTTGCCATATTTCCTTCAATTTAATGAATATATATATTTATGTCATTTTGATACACCTTTTTCTATCTAACAGTTTTTTTTTCTCAATATCTTATTATATAAATTTTAGTATTATTTGTAATATACAAGAGAAAATATAATCATGTTAGAAAATCTTGTTTGATTCATCGTCATGAATGTTATAAGGATATCAAATTTTTACTCCGTATAATTTCTAATTAATAATGTGTAAATAAATATATTCACACGTTTCGACAAGCATAATAAAATCAATTTTTATTAAGTTTAAAATATAGGATATACCACAATCTACTTATTAATAGAGATATACGATAATTAATCTATCTAGTAATCCAATAATGTGGACTAAATTTCTTGCTATCTTTAGGTAATGGCCATATCACTTTTCTTTCCACCTCCACAACTTTCTACCACCTAAAAGCTTAAGTTTTGAGTCATTGGCCATTTTATTGTACCATTGT
The DNA here is from genome assembly GCA_022085475.1 of Heliosperma pusillum. Taxonomy (NCBI): domain Eukaryota; kingdom Viridiplantae; phylum Streptophyta; class Magnoliopsida; order Caryophyllales; family Caryophyllaceae; genus Heliosperma; species Heliosperma pusillum. The sequence continues at coordinate 71,256 of JAIUZE010074049.1, forward strand.
TCATTGAACAACAAAATTATTCAATTGATTATAATGTTGACCTTTTGGACTTTCCAATTTCTAAAGGGATTGGGTTGGAACCGACCATCCAATAACATATTAAAAATGGTCATTTGACTTTGGACGTCCTATATTTTAAATTATTTAAAAGAACTTGTGCCGAAATAGATGTGATGATATGTAACACCCGCAAATGTACACTATTTTAATAGTAAAAATATTTTACGGATACTTTTCAGCGAAATTTAGTTTTAGTTTAGAATTAAATTTTCCGTGTCGAATTTAGAATTTCCGAGTTCGTATTTGGATATTTCGCGAGATTTCAAGTGAATCACGTCTTATGACGTCTTTGACTTTTCTTGACTTTTTCCACTCACTCTCTACTTATACTAACCCTAACCCTAACTTCCTCACAACTCAACATTTCTTTCTTCCTCACTAAGAAAACCCCAAAAGCATAACTTCCATTTTTTATCCGTCTTATAATCGCCATAACTCTCTCATTTCTCGCTCAAATTCACGTAAGTTCGTCTTATTCTTCCCCTCTTATCTTCCTCTATCCGTATTGATAATAAAAGTATCGCCTTTCTCACTTTTCAAACTTTCCGTCTTTCTCAAGGTGAAGAATATTCATCTTTTATTAACTATTTGTAGGTGGTGACCTCCAAGATCCCGACAAAGACTACTTCTTGATTGAAGAAGACCTTGACGCGGAGTAAAGACGCATAAAGGTAACGGCGAAGGGTTACTCGATATCATTTACGTGTTTTACGTGTTTTCTAAGGTAGAAATCGTCATTTGAATATGATTAGTAAGCTTAGGTATTGTGTTATTGATAATGGATGTTGTTTGTTGTGAATTGATATGAGTATGAATGATTTATGATAATAGTTGATGATGGTTAAATGTTGATCCTTAAGTGAAATGGTGATTTTCGAGTGAAGTTGACCTCAGCCGGCCGACCGGCAGCCGGTCAGCCTACCGGCTGGGGCAGTGGCTGTATATTATTGTTGTTACGTAGGATTTTATGCATGATATTGATCTCAGCCGGCCGACCGGCAGCCGGTCAGCCGACCGGCTGAGATACCTCAACCTTTCTCCTTGTTTTTCTCATATACCCTTTGGTCCCAGCCGGGTAGCCGGCAACCGGTCCACTTGACCGGCTGGGACACACTGTATTTTCACTTGGTTTTTCATATGATACTTGGCGTCAGCCGGGTGGCCGGCAGCCGGTCCACCTGACCGGCTGACACCTGCTGGAAGGTGTTTGATTTTCTCTTTTACGTTTTTGTTTATGATATTTCCGATGGTTCATTTATCGTATAAATTTACGTAATGACTTTAAATATTAATGTTTTGAATATATGATATTCCATTCGCTTCTATCGCAGGTTTTGTGACGGTTTTTGGTATGTCCCACTTTGAGTCGGTTTTTACAAATGTTACGGTTTGAACACTATTTTGTTATGTGCTTGCATTGGTACTCTCATTCCCTTGGCTACCTCCACGTTCGTAAGGCTGGAATGTCGGAACGGGGATGTATCCTACTGCTTAACTGCATGTGTTAGTGGGCATACGACGACGTTGTTGGGAGGCGAACGCTTTGCGTTGATCGACCCGGCC